>JAKRZM010000615.1:472490-504281 GCA_036379175.1 Heliconius cydno galanthus
AAGTTTGTATGAAACTTCGTTACTACAAATGCTAGGAGTCTCAAATTTTGCATAGACGTCACTAGGACGTAGCCATGGAGACAGAAATTAATAATAACATACTTCACGCGGGTGAAACCGCGAGCGGGCCGCTAGTAAAATATAAAAGTGTATTAGTTAAAATATGTAAAATATTTTTTAATTCTAAACTAAAAAAGCCGAAAAAAAACACTGTAAGGAACATCACTTTATCCAACCATTGCCTGAAAAGTAAAACTATTTTAAAGTTATAATCAATTGGATATCAATTGGGCTTTAGCGGCTGTGTTTATATAATTATAATTATTATAACAACGTGAATTATAATTCAAGAAGCCTTATTATATAATTTTAATCTAAACTCTTTCTTCTCATCTTCATATGCATCTACATATGCATATGCACCCTCATTATTCACACTCGCTTTAAAGCAAGCAGTAATTAGGCCATAGCAGTGCTACAAAGCGAAATGGTAAATTTATACAATTTAAAGTCCTCAATTGGCAGCCAACCCGTGTAAACACTATTTTTAGCGAACACAACTCATGAATTATACAATAGTCTCATGAATTTTATTGTGACATACGGAAGGATAGTGAATAAGAGTTGAAGTGCCATTGGAGAGGCCTATGTCCAGCAATGGACTAGGATAGGCTGATGATGATGATGATGTTGAAGATATAGTGAAGTATGAAAAAAAATGGATAGCTGACGATATTTTATTAATTGTTTTTGTTATTTTTTAATAAATAGTAGAATAGCTAATATAGCTAAGCTAATATAGAAAATGTAGGTAGTAGTCCTACATTTTCTATATTAGCTTTTGCATTGTTTTTCTTTTAGATGAAATCGGAACTAGTATTAGCTCAATACATAAACAATTCATTTAATTAATGTCTTAATAAATTAACTTTTTCTTTCGGTTTATATTTTATTACTTCATATATTGTCCACCTACGCGCAATGCCTTCGGAAAATACAAAAATGTAATTTACTTTTGTCTCGATATTTCTTATGAAATAACATTTAATAAGGACAAATAATGTAATAACAAAATTTCTGAAAAACATAACTTACACAAACTTATTAAACAATTCAAATCTCAGACTTTTTTTGATTTATACATATAATTTTTATAAAATTAAAATATTCCTAACCATTTGTACATGTATATTGTACAATTCTATTCTCATATTCTACTTTAAATCAAATTACAGTAGGCGTGGTGTATAAATTTTACATTTTCAAGTTAATAAAAATGATTTAAGTTCACATTATAATGATCTTTCTTCCGCGGAATAGAGACAATTTATTGCTCTCATAATTTGCTATAATATTGTCCTGCAGGTACTTTTGGGGTTAGCATATAGTCGTAAATTTAACGTATTTTAGGAACATATTATGTGAAAAAGTTACCATTTTGAAAGAAACATTTTATTTTATTTTGTTTAATCTTCACGCCATTCCCCATTAAACCACTTTCGTTTTTTACTCGTTGCCAGAGCAGGGAAATGAAAATAATAAATATCTCATTCCTGAGATATAATACTAAATATCTCATTCCTCATTGCTGAGTGGGATTCGTATCTACAATCGTCGCCTTTATAGTCTCACCCACCCCTTGAAACAACGACGGACTCGTATAGAAATATTAAATATCTAAATATAATTAATAAGATAGATAAGAAGATAAAATCCATCATGTAAAAATATTATAGCTAAACTGAGGGCTACTTACCGAGTTTTTGAAAGAAGGCTCGGCTAAAAAATTTAAACAAAAGCCAGTTGGGCGTTAATGAGTGTTATGAAGGGGACTCTTATACCTGCGCTCAGATCGTCAGCACTCCAAACTTCTTTCTTTATAAGCCCATAGGCCCGGCACCGGCACGTTCAACTTGGACTTCTAAGACTGGACGCACAATATAATAAAAAAAAATAACAAAGGAGAATTTCAAAATCTCTGGTAGCAGTGTTATAGCTAACTGAAATGAGAAACGAAGGTTAAAAGCACATAGTGCGAATAATAAATATTTTACATAATCAAATTATTGTTAAAATAATATAAAAATTAAATAGTTTCTTAAAATTCCTACACTAATCCGCTAAAAATAATAACATTATAAATCATTTATTACGGAATTACATAACAATTAAACGTTTTAAAAATAACCTAAACTAATTCTGAGGTTTGGTGTCTTTAATCTACCTTCTACGAATTTTGTCTTAGAATCTACGCACGTAATGAATTTCCTCAGAAACGACGTTCCTGCTATTAATTAGGCCCAGAAGTGATGTAAGTGAAATTCTTCAAAGTTAATTGCTAAGTGCCTCTATGAGGACCATAATGAGATTAGTTAATAAAATAATATGGGAAATGAAATATAGTCACTAGATTAAAAATATTAGAATAATCTATGAATATAATAAGACTATAAAAATAATTTTCAAATACAAAGCTAAAAAGAACTACTTGTCGAGGAATCTAAAATTTTGCTTTTGTCGTTTTGATCTGTCTGTTGTTCAATTGTGAGGCAAAAACTACTGGACGGATTTTAATTAAACTGTCGTTCATATAGTCCTCGGCAACATATAGGGTATTATCAATTTTGAAGATCCTAAATACCTGAAGTGAAACCGTAACAACCTGTCTAAATTATAAGAGATATCAATATAGCCGAAGCTATCTTAGAACAAGTCGATCGACATGATGGTTCATATTGACCAACTTCGTAGAAGTTTTTCAGCGAGCATTTTCTGGGCAAGTTAAAAAATTGAAGGTTACCTGATGTGAAATGCCAAAATTTGCAAGGAAACTGATAAGATGGCTCTTTGTATACCGCTACTAGAGCAGAAATTATATTAACTAGAAGAATATTATATAGAAATTATTGCACACATTAAAAAGATTTACTACACTAGCATCATTATTTCTTTTATAATTAATCTCTGAGTAACGAAAGATCACGAAGACGGCAACAACAAAAAAAAAATGAGTCCGAAATAGCTAAAAGATGTATAAAGTAATAAAGAGTGTACAACAATTTTAATCTTATTACAAATGTTGGGAATGGTCACCGCTAAAAGCTATCTGATTTACAAAAGCTTTCAAAGCTTAAGTTGAAAAACTTTCATGAATTTCATTAAAAATTATACAAATAACTTTTTCAATTAATTTCTTTTAAAGGCAAAATGTAAATATTCGTAATTTAGACGGTTAAAGCAAATTAATGATATCATTAAGACGCGAAAGATCTTAATCGCTATTCTTGGCACTCTGCCTTGCTTGTCTAACTCTCAGACAAGATGGTGATATAAAAGTGTCATGATGCATCTTTATTTAATTATTTTAGATATTTATCTAATTACTTTGAAAAATCGGTCAAGTGTGAATCGCACTTGCCCTCCGAGGGTTCCATACTAACTTCAGAGTTGCTAATTTCAGGTCAAGGCTCGCAAAAATTGACAAACTCAATATGGCGAACGTATGCACTCATTATCTAAAAAACAAACTACAATTTTAGAGTTTGGGAAGCTAGCGGCCCACCTTCAGCATTGAAGAGGCAACCAAGAAGAAGAATCTCACAGACGCAATCTCACAGACGGACAGACGGATAACAAAGCGTTCTGTTTTTTTCCTTTTGAGATGCGGAACCCTAAAAATGAAACCCAAATTACATTATTTAAAAATATGGTAAGATTTTTTTATACAACATAAATGTTTTGATTTTTTAATAGTGTTTTGTATGCCTATATAAGGCAAAAATTTGTAGAAGCTTTCCAATATGTATAGAGAAATATGGATTTAATTTGGAGATAAAGTTAAAATAACACCAACGGAGTAATTTTATATCCAAATTCGCGCCTTTCATCCTCTCATCAGCGCGTGATAGAGAACCAATTTAAGCCGTGTTCCGTTTAGCTATGAGCACACAAAGTTAAGGAAATTTATTTTGTCCATATAAAGTTGAAGCTGTGCCCAATTCGTTAATTTAGTTTACACACTGTACAGCAACAAATTACTAAGGCAATAAACATTTGCTTTTTCTTTTCTNGAGTTTGGGAAGCTAGCGGCCCACCTTCAACATTGAAGAGGCAACCAAGAAGAAGAATCTCACAGACAAACAGACGGATAACAAAGCGTTCCGTTTTTTTCCTTTTGAGATGCGGAACCCTAAAAATTAAACCCAACCTACATTATTTAAAAATATGGTAAGATTATTTTATACAACATAAATGTTTTGATTTTTTAATAGTGTTTTGTATGCCTATATAAGGCAAAATTTTGTAGAAGCTTGTGAGGATGTATAGAGAAATATGGATTATATTTGGAGATAAAGTTAAAATAACACCAACGGAGTAATTTTATATCCAAATTCGCGCCTTTCATCCTCTCATCAGCGCGTGATAGAGAACCAATTTAAGCCGTGTTCCGTTTAGCTATGAGCACACAAAGTTAAGGAAATTTATTTTGTCCATATAAAGTTGAAGCTGTGCCCAATTCGTTAATTTAGTTTACACACTGTACAGCAACAAATTACTAAGGCAATAAACATTTGCTTTTTCTTTTCTAAATTTAAATCTAGAAATATTAAAATGAAATATTTAATATTTTCATTTCTTCCCTCTAGTAAAGACGCAAAGCACGGCGTTAAGTTCCGCCACTCTACACGTGGGGAATGGAAGTATCATAATAGGAGCGGAGTGTCTTAACACTAAGTTAGGCGAGAAGCCTAAGAAGAAGTAAAAAATAAATAACTGATCATGTAGTAGACAGGGGCGCCCCCCATTGCTAATTAAAAAAATTAAAAAAATACCATCAAAAATTTAAGCCGATTTTACTAATATCCTTTAACATCGACATCATTATAAGGAATGTAAAGAAAACGTTCATAAAAAGATCCACTTAATTGAATATGTTTTCCTTTGAAAGCATATTTGTAGAATACAATTTTTTCCCAATAGTCAGCGACATGGGGCTCTGGTACATCTATAGTAACTGTTGTTCAGAGGCTGGAGGCTAGTTGATCCCTGCCTCCACATATTGTTATCTGCGACGCTTTTGTGTGCAAAAAGTTTGGGTTTTCAATACACAAAGACAAATTTTGCCAACGTTTTCCAAACCTATTTCATATAAAAGTTAATGGAGCAAGCTCGTTTTAATTACTTAACGGCTTCAAGTGAACTAAGGGGAGGAAAAATTATAAATATACTATTTTACATCATTGAAATTGGTAGATTATATATTTGATGCTATAAAACAAGCAAAAAGAAAAATTATAAATTGGACTGTTTTTTTATGTTTGTTACCTCAGAATTTTGCAATGGGTGAACTAATTTTGATGAGATTTTTTTGTTTGAAAGCTGTGCTTCCCGTGTTGTCTCATGTTAATTTGATCCAGTTCTCAAGATAATCCATGGGAAGATAACGTAAGTCAATTAGTAAGTAAAAGTTAGTTGGTAAATTGGCATAGTTTCCTGTTTGAAGTAGGTTTTTTTGTAAAAAATAATACATATTATTATTCGAATTTGTGTTCGACTTTAAAATAAACGATTGACGACCAATATCTATGGTGTTTTACAGGCTTAGGATTAGCATGAAGCAATTACCGCTGGTATCTCGAGCAGCTCAAATCACTCTATTGTTCTATTAATGCATCAGCTAGCTAAGTCAATTATATCAAGTACGGTGGGTAGGTAATGTCAATTGCACTTTGCACACTAAAATGATTTCCATATATAGCTATATCTCCTTTGTTTTGGTGAAGGAAATGTAATTATATCTATATATATAGTATATATTATAAAATATATTATTTTTGATCTTTTCCCTATGTTGTGATATACGCTGCTCGTTATGAATGAACAGGTTGACTGGTTAATTTTTATAGTAAAAGAGCCTAAATTAACTGAAAAAAGATATTGTAAAATAAATACACAACTTCACACGATTTTTTCAATGTTGATTTTATAATAAAAATGAGTATTTATGAATATTTCAAAGATTTTTATTACTTTCACGAAAAGTTGATACCTAAGTCAGGCAGAAGGAACTAATTGACTATTTTTCTCTTATATTAGTACGAGAGAAATAATAAGGCTTGAATAAAACATATATGTATATATGCTTAACGTAAGCAATTCCCTGTGTTCAGTTTTAACTATTTCAGCGTTCGTTACACACGATTGTCACAGAATTCACAATTTATTTTAAACAAAAATATATAGACATCCTTTATATTAACAAGTAAACAATATGAGTCAATTGTAAGTTATTTTGATATCTATAGCACAAATATTAAATTGATAGAGCATTGGTACACACGGAACTTGTTTATGACTTCCTATATCGAGTTGCGGGAGATATATTCATAGTTGATATTGCAGCTGTTGCTATTCCTATATTTGCTAAGTTTCAAACTATTAGTTGGTCTTATACATTTTGTATTGACGTGTATATGAGTGTTTTTTCTAGCTTCATGTTGTATCCCACATAGAATAGGGTAGGCAGAGGGAACTTCCTGTTAGGACACTCTCCTTATTGGGAGGCATTGTGTATCAATTCGCGAAATTCAACGCTTTCCCTCATCATCAGAACGGAGAAAAGAAAACATTAAATATTTGATTTCCTCCAGAATCTAATCTACAACTTTCCTGTTCACAGTCGCACGCTTGTGCTCTTAAGCCACGACTGGCTTCATAGCACTTACATTTTAATACCATCGAAAATTAAGCAATCAAATATACCTACTAATTTTAAATATTTTTTAATACAAGTATACCTGTAAAAGTTTAATAGGTTAGTTTCTTATATATTATATTTGTAGTTGTAGCTATAATTAATTCACTATGTTGAATAAGTAATCATGTAATTCAAGCGGGCGAAGCCGCAGGCGGGTCGCTAGTACTTAAGTTAAGCTGGTAAGTTTCTTATACATTTATATATTATATTTGCTGTTGCTAGCTATATATACTTTCCACTTCAAATCCTTTCAGGAACCTTTCATGCTACAAATATTGCATGGTCTTTAAGGATAATCTAATATATAAAGGTTTCAAAAAAGACTACATTTTTCCCAATAAATAAATTGAATTCGATTTAAAATTCATTGGGGACCTCCGCCCATCACGTGTTTTATATATTGCCAATTTATAAAATAGTATTTACTACGTAACTTGTTTATGCATGTTACGTCTGAAAAGCTTTTTAATTTCCTATTTTCTTTAACCTTTTCCTTTATTTTAGTGTAATTGACATTTAATGACTTATACTATTACTAAATAGTTTGAACTTAAATATAATCAGTTATACCGTCCATCATTGAGGCCGTCGCGTCGTAGCGCAAGGCCCAAGTGTGATATGTAAAAGCGGTTGAGGATTCGATTTCCAGTTGGTTAAATAAGTTATCATTTATAAATATTTTCGTTTCAAAGCGCAGCGTAGAGTTCCGCCACTCAATACGCAATGCCTCGAAAGGGGAACGGTTTTTATTTATTTAAATAGATTTATCTTCGTCAAATAAGCCTAGGTTCCTAGGAAACTAACTTGTACTACCAATTCTGTTTGTTAACACAAAAGGATGAAATAGCTTTAGAAGCGGAATTTAATTAATATTTCCGATAACTTTACTGCTCAATATGGAATTTTGAAATATAATTAACTAGTAACCCGACCTTGCTCCACTTGAATTTTGGTACGGGTTTATTGAAATTTTCTTGGCTTTCTGGATTTGTGAAAAGTGAGACATAAATTGAAATTCAAATGAAATAAAATACCTACTATATACTCTTTTTAGTAGAAATGACTGATATTAGTTCTAACATTTATATAATTTCACTATAAAGATATAAAAGAAACACACAAATATTGAATACAAATCCAGACAAGCGGGATTTAAATACAATTATTATTATTATATTGAAAGTACAACGTACCAACTAAACCATATAAATGTCAATTCTAACTAACAGAACATAAATCTACTTTTAATTTAACCTATAATTACCATCATTAGAGCGATACGTCGTACCTTAATCTCACTAAATAGTAAACACTTAGAACACTATTGGCAACTTTGTTTCCTTCAATTCGATTGTAACAAGCTGTATAAGTAACTACTGTTGTATAAGTGTTGTTAGATTAACATTTTCGTAGCACCTAAGCTACGTAAAACTAATCGTAAACTAATCTTTTTAAAGAATATAGAAATACATTATTGATTCTGTTCTCCATAATTGTCTATATTTTAAGATTTCGTACTGCATGGCGGGAGCCATTAATGACATTACAATAAAATTATGTATGACATTACATTTAGTTGTAAATCTTTGTAACACCCTATATTTATTTTCAATTAATAAAAATATAAAATAACCATAATCTGATATCGTTAACATTATGCGAATGAAACTGATGACTTCAACCTGACCGCGTATATAAACAGTCGCTATTTTAGTACTAAACGAACCTCATTAGCGCAGGAACTAGAATGACAAAGTAAAACATCTGTCTGCGGAGTCCCCGCGGCAGGGACAGAGTGGGCGGTCGGCACTTGTGCAGGGAACCTGGTGACACTGGTACCAGTTAAATGTCCGTCATCGATCCACGCCGTCGCCTACAAACGGAATGACAACAATAAACCGCTGTATACTCGTAGACCTCGTAATACTTCCGGGACTGCTACGAGTAGACGGGTATTTAATGAATCTCGAATGTTCTTTGCGATTTGTGCTGGGTTTTGTTTTAGTTACGCCATTTACCCTTGATTTATAGCTTCTTCGAATTTGCTTTGGTTGAATGTTTAAGGATTTATTAATAGTCTTTTTTAAATGGTTGTTGTTTTAATATTTTTCCTTCGTTAGTACTATAGATAGATATTACGTAAAACTTTACAGTTTTCAGCAAGGTTTAAACAATATTAGATATTTTTTGATAACAAAATATTATTCATGATCTATATTAAAGAAAATATCTTGAAAAAAAGAAAAATTATTTTATATTGGCTTTATAAAAATAAATTTTAAATCAAGTTAATTAAATAAAAACATATGCCTGACCCAGGCTACAGAATGCTACAAAGCGCTGAAAATTGGTTTTTATGTAAATAAGATTTTTCTAAAAAATATTTTTACTAACATCCATGCGTGGTTTTGCGTTTATAAATAAAGGATATTCTATTGCCGCCGTGAATTTCCCTGCACAAAT
Source organism: Heliconius cydno galanthus (assembly GCA_036379175.1). Lineage (NCBI taxonomy): Eukaryota > Metazoa > Arthropoda > Insecta > Lepidoptera > Nymphalidae > Heliconius > Heliconius cydno. Next base: position 481,711 of record JAKRZM010000615.1, read on the forward strand.
AAATTCAAATGGACAGGATAATAAAATTTTACGGATTTATTACTTTTTATGCATACACATGTGGCCGTCGTCGTAGCGCAGTGGCACAAGCGTGGGTCTGTAAACGTTACGTCTGTGGGTTCGATTCACATTTGGGAAAATTAATTATTATTTATTAATATTTACATTACACAACAAGACAAAGCATATCATTGCGTTCCGCCAATCAACATGCGAAGCCTCGTAAAATCCGTTTTTTTCACTCATCGTCATCATCATCATCAACAGCCATTTTTTGTCCACTGCTGGATATAGGCCTTCCCCAATTCGTAAGTAGTATAGTTTATGATAAAAATATTACAATGGCGCATGAAAATGGTAAGGAACAGTATACTTAAATATAAATCAAGTCGTTTTAGATTGCATGCTCCAAACATAATGATAGCTAAATATAGCCTAAACAAGGTTTGAATATAAATTTAGGAAACATTTCTCTTTCATACAAAAGAAGTCCCTCGGGCAATTAATTATCCTACAGTATCGGTGATGGACGGATAGGAAGCAGGTAATGTCACTTTGAGACATTTTATTGGAATTGATTGATTGTAACTGGTTCCGGACGATAACTAACTTAAACGTAATAAAAAGTAAGAAAGGTTACCTTCCTAGCAATTATGGTAATTTTGCACGAGATACTTTTACTTCTTTTTCGTTTCTTTTATTGAATTTATCGTTTCATTTTCTGTTTGAGGTATTTTCAAAAAATCTATTATTTGTCTGTGTACTCTACACATTTATTTTTAAAAAGCATCAATATTAGCCATTTTTTTAATTAGTATATTAATATTTGTGAAGTAATAATACTATTATTATTACTACACAAATATTGTAATAATGTAAAAATAATAATCTAAGCCTGAATGCGAGTAAGACATCTTGAATCTCTAAGATCTTGCATTCCGCCTTCTCTTCATTTCTTCCAATACATCTTGTATTTAATAAACATTAAAACAAGTGAAGGAAGTGGTATATTTGGGAAGTATGTTCAGTAGAGATGGAAGATACAAGATAGATGCGGATAGGCGTGCTGCTGCCACGCTGCTATATTCTAGAATATTGAATAGTATTCAGTGGAGAGTAATGTTATATTCTTTTTGTGCCGCAAAAGTTTTAGGAACGAGTGAACGTTTAAAGTAGCAGTTTATAGCCTTAAATTTAAATAAATGTTATATAAATATAGTTATGTTATTTCATATTAATGAAATATAGTTAGTTTCATATTAATGAAATATAGTTAGTTTAGTTTCATATTAATGAAATAACATAACTATATTTATATAACATTTATTTAAATTTAAGGCTATACAGAACTCACAACCCACAACACAATATTTTTCGAGTCTATGATATTACAATAAGATTGTTTTAACATCGCTACTACGAGTACTAACAAACTGAACTATGTTTGTGTGTTTTCTTTCGTTCAGATCGGTAACGCGATTTTAATGACCTTTCCCTTTGCTCCATACATTTTCTATTCGTTTTCTATAGTTTCGTATCACAGGCAATTAATTCGTACTTCTGAAAGTATTTTATAAAGGGCATTAGGTGTCTCATTTATGATAATACAAAGGACGCCTTTCCAAATGTGAGCCCGCTACAATGCGGCTGTTGAACTACATCGGCTAGCATAAACAATGTTTAAAAGGCACCCTGACTTTTTGATCTATTAAAAAAGAAAACAAAAAAAATATAATTAAAAAGACAAAAAAATAGGAAATTAAAGAAATAAAAATATACATTTAAAATGTAATTTTTCAATGTTAAAAACCAGCTTTTAATAGTAATATCCTACTTTTTCGTCGTGGTGTGCAATACAATGATAATTAAGCGCATTAACCAGTTAAAGCAGAGATGTATTCGACAGTTCGTAATCTCACAACGAGAATTGATTAACTCTACCTCTACCTCTACCTCTACCTCTACCTCTACATCTACCTATGAAGCACGACTCATGAGCCGCTCTACCTCGCGCAAGTAGAGCAGCATGTCCGACGAACAATATCCTATTTCATGTTGCTTTGTCACAATGCTCTCCTCCTGCTCGAAATCTTCCCAGTTTGAACCAAGAGGTTTAAACTTGAGCTTATTGCTATTTGTCCTGCGAAGATAGCTCGGGACGTTATTATGAATTTATAGTTCTAAATATTTGTGTTACAATTGTTAGCTAACTAGCCATTTTCATGAATAACTATGATGCATAGAATATACATTTGGTATAGAAATCATATTTATACGTTGTCAACTAATTAAGCAAATAGAACAAATAAATTAAATATAAAGAAACCCGAGTAGGTTTTTAAGTTATGCCTCTTAATTTTGTTATAAAATTTTATTATTACATATAACGATACAAAACTGTAAATATTTTATTTAAAACTAACTGACAAACAAACATTATTTCCAATTATCAATGAACTGTAATCGCCAATTCTATTATTGTATTGATCTATGTACTATATTCGCTCTGTATTGTTTAGACGGTAATAACGTGATACAGTAATCAATTTAATCAATTCAATATATTATGTAATTTGTAATTGAGTCGTTTTAATTAATTTCAGTACAATATATAGTTAGTTACTTCTCGAAGGAATTTAGAGGTATAATATAAACTATATTTATAGTATATAATACTATTATTACTTTATCACAACATACACTTATATTCCTTTCCAAGAATCCAAGAATGAGACCAGTCGTGACGTGGCAGAGTGTTTCAACACTAGGTTAAGACACTCCGGTTCCCTCTACACTATTAGGCGATATTGTTAGCTCCGTACACTTGACTTTAAATAAAACTTTTTTATGGAATAATATAGGAATAAAATATATTAAGACATAGCTCTTCCATTATCCTGGTTAAATGACGTACGTAATCGACATTAATGTTCAATAGATCGAACACCAGCGGGTCACTGCGGGTCAGGTGGACTGATTGTCGGGCGACTAATTAGATGGCCCTTTAATTAATAGAGTCAGTCGGCCGAGCCCGGCGCCCGGAGCCCGGAGTCGGGGAATATTTGCTAAACGACGGTCTCTGCGTCTCTACCTCCACTTTGATATTCGACGGAATAAATCGAATCCAATATGCCGGCGCGCGTCGTTTTAGTCTAATTCGCCGATATAAATTGTGTGTGATTACGTTTGATTAAATACGAGTATATATGTTTTTTTTGTGGTTAGGTTCATTTAATAGTAATATTATTATTATTATTTATATATTTAATATTATTTTTCAACATAATTTTCAATATTTTTTTATCAAACAAATATTTTCCAAAATACACTTCATACTTGTAGAACACGTCATAACACGAGACTTACGTGAAAAGATATCGAAAACAATAACTATTTCATATTTTAAGAAAAAGTTCACTCAAAGCTTGTACAAACGAACAACGAATGCATATACCTATATTAGTATCTCGAAATTCTATGAATGTTTATTCTGAACTATTTATAACGAATAACGATACCTTGTTAGCAGTCACAACCTAAATGGAAATGCAATATTTCCGTTCCGTATCTTCTATCTAGAACCGTTCCGTGACTTCTATCTACGAGTATATATAACGTGCAATATAATTGTGTGATGCAAATGCAATGCACCTTCTGAGACATTTTTATTGCGAGAACAGTTAATAACGTTTAACGTGAAATTTAAATGCTGTAATTTAAATGTGCAGCGCGCTCCGCACAGTTGGTAGCTTTAATTTTGTGATGGATGACTTTTTGCTACGGACGTAGTAGGTACGTAAGTTTCCAAGAGATTTCTAGGGGAAGATGGGAAATTGGATTTAATATACATAATCATATTTTATAAGGTATATATAAATATATTTACCTATAGTTCTGGCCATCGTATATTGGGGCAAGCGTGGCGCAGTCCAACAGGAAACGTGGTGGTTGTGGGTTGGATCCCGACTTCGAAATAGGAATGGATTATGTTTCATTTCCCGGTGGAAAAACGAAAACGAAGTGTCTTCATAGTAGGTTTTAGACTGCTATGTAACAGACAAAGCTAAAACGTATTTATACGTATAATTTTAATATGCATTTATACAATTTTAATAAATTGACATCAATACAAAAGATTTTCGTGATTTTCGGGACACTTTCCAAGCTTACGAAATATTTACATTTTCAAAATAGAAAATCATAAATTATATTTCGAAACCCTATTACTAATAAATTTATTATAATAAATTTATAAGTAATAAATAAATAAACATAGTCTGTTTAAAATAAATTCTATTTCTATAAGCGTACTTAATATTCTACCGTACAGAACTGTATTTCGGACAAGCTAAAAGCTTTTAGCATTTCTGCGTAAGTATTAGAGCAATTTAAATAATTAATTAAACAATCTTCACTGTTTACTGTGTGATATAAACGTTATTTATAATTATTATTTTTAACGTGAGATTTAGCAGCATCTACGTCAATATATTTTGTTCCGGCAAAGGCAAGAACGCATTGTCTTTACACTAGGTTGTTTCTTCTGGCTGCCTATGGAAAATAATATGGCGCTGAAGCTTAAACGTTTCATACATTTATGAGTAAGCCTTAAACGATTTATACATTTTATTTTAATATTTTTAAATTCTTATTCCTTACTTACTTACAGACGAAAAATACAAGAAACACTTGAACGGTTTCTAAGAGACGCAGATTCAAATCCCGCTACGTAAATTTTTTTGTACATTTTCTAAATTCACACTTTTACATTATTATCTAAATTTATACTTTTAATTATTATTCAAGTTTCTAAATCCTATTACGTTTCATAAGTTATGAGGAAAATAATTCTATAATGTTAGACTGTAAAATAACTTAAAGCTTTTTAAATTAAGTAAATATTTTAATATCAAATGCAAATTAAAATTTTTATAAATCGGATGAATATGAAATCAAAAAATTGCAATTTGAAGTTTATAATTACGAATTAAGGTTTAAAGGGTTGAATTTGGTATAATGATTTTAAAGAGTAAAATTGCGAATACGTCGCTTAAGAATATGAATTTGGAATGAAGAAATTATATAAGCAACTATTACAACATAATATTAATTGTACGTCGCTGGATGTTTCCATGTGCGGTGCGTGCGGTTGATGCTGCGACATAGAGTGCAGCAGACATTACATTAGACTGTACTCCGACGACGACTGCATCGCCAAGAACACGTATTCATAAACTTAATTATTACCCACTAAAGCAAATAACAAATATCTTAGCTCTACTTGTGTCCAAAGAGAATTTAAAAGTAGAATCTGTCATAATGGAGTATTATGTATAAAGAATTATCTATTGTAACGTGCCAAATAGATTATATACTAGCAACGGTCGTGGGTTCGATACTCGCTCAAGCAAAAATTACATTCAAAACTTATTAAATACGCGTATATTACAAATGTTACTGTTAATTACACGTTGGCACTAAGATCACATTAAGAGAAAATATAAACGTTGTTATTGATCTTTTTATAAGAAAAAAAAATAGTCTGTAAATCTATAAAGTATACAAAATTTTCTAAAGTCAGCGGCTGTTCAGTGTCAATTATAGTGGGGTTTGACGAAACTGGCGCATCGTGGGGTTATCGGGCGCTCCTCGATCGTAGATAAATGAATTATGTCGGCCGCCGTCATCCATCACTGTCGGTTATTTTAAGATAAAAGCTGTAATGCGCGCAGGTTGCTCGTTTCACCAACATATCGTAGACTCGGGAGCTTATGAAGCCTGACGTATCTTTTAGCAAGTTACGTCATTTTTGACCGAGTATCGGAAAAGTTAGGAAATATATTTTTTTATTAAGAATATCTACAGAGAAAACAGGCAACAATTTATGTAATGATAAATTATGTCTATATGTATATATCTTTAAGAGAAACCATATTTTTTTTATTTAATAGAGTCTCACAATACACATATCTAATAAAAAGTAATACTACAGAAGTAAAGTTCCACTCAATATGACCTGGTCCTGGAAGACTGTTCTTTAAAAGTAGGTTTTCAAGTCGAGAAATTTTGAAGTAGGTACTACGACTTTTAACGTTTTCTATCGAACTTTATCGTCGTCCCGATTCAATTACATTCATTGAATGCAAATCTTTAGCGAAAGTCGATTCTGATTGAATCGATTAAACTTTTACCTTTTCGATACGGATTCAAATTGAATGTTTCAAAGTAAAATTACCTGTTTACTGCGGTCCGGCGACGGGCCTTTGTTTTGCGAAGCGATTGTAATGAAAAGCTATGAGGCTGTGCTGTGAGGGAAATGTGAATACATTTCCGAAATGTATCCCAGTGAACAATGCTTGCGACAGGAAAATGTTTTAAGATTTTTCGTTGTATTTCTGTTCGAATGCAATTGGCTTGGATAATCGTTGTGTGCTCAAATGTTATCCTTTGAAATTGATGTTTTAAGGTTGTATATATGTCAAAGCTATTAGGTAGTATTGCAAAGGAACGTTCACGGTGTAGTAACGGATATATTAATAAAAAAAGTATGGAAATAGTTTTATAATTTTCTATTCTATATTCAATTTCTAAGGATACAAATTTTGCTTTATTTCATTTAAGCTTGCTGTACCTTCATTTAGTAAGTACCAAATATCTGAGTTTAGTTCCCACCTACTTTATATTGTTTAATTTTTACATTTATTTAGGTAACAATATTAACCTAATTCTTTTTTTAGATTAACGCTCCATAGGGTAACTGTACATCATCATCTAAAACAAAAGAAAAATACGCGGAGGGAACCTAACGTCAAGACACTCCACTTCCACCCAATTATTTAGTGTTGAATAGCGGAGAGACGTAACTACACCACACTTTATCGTCTTACTAAAGCGAAGAAATGATAATGCATTTCGCCGAGTGGGAATCGAACTCACACCGCTGCAACAAAGTTAAGATAAACAAACAAAGACAACCAATTTATAAAACGAAAATTAATCTTTTGAAATAACATTATGCATTATATAAGAAGTAGTTTATAGCATTTTTCTATACTTGATTTAATTTATTTAAGAATGTTAATAACTTTTCCTCGCCTTAGGTGTATATAAAATATTACGATGACGTTTAATTTCTAGCCGGATACAGCGTTCAGAATAAGTGGTACTTAAGACTGATTGGAGTCGTTTAAACTGTAATGAATTTCTTTTATTATGTTCTGTAAAAAATTTAGAGGCTATCGATGCGTAGTGGGTGTACTAACGCGATGGATGTGGCTTCAATCCTTACTCGGGAAATGATTACATTAACTTATTATTATTCCTTGCCCGCTAAAGTGGAACGGAAACTGTGAAGTGTCTTAACTCTCGACTTCCTCTACCTACGCTGCTATAGGTATGCAAAAAAAAATTGCGAAAAACGATTTTTTTTCTGCTTTGTGAAGTTAGCAAAGATATACTTTACTTTGTTCACCACTACCATCAAAAATTAATTACATATTTCTGGCTAAGCTCCACGTTGAACTTTATCTGACCTGAATATCAAAATATTATTAATATCATATTTTTAAATACCCTGAGTGACATTTAAGTCCTTAAAAACTAGTACACTAAATTTCTAAGTAGTTTATGTGAAAATATTAGGAACTAGATAACTTAGAAAACAGTTTTTTATTGAATATATTGACTGATTCACGACATAAATTATTTTATATTACAACAAGAAAGATGAAATAAATAAAAAATCTTTCATTAATTAAATCATTTAATAAAATAAGTGACGTATTAATTTCATATACAGAACACATTTTAAGAGCAGTCATTGCCTTTGAAAAATTACATAACATTAAACAAATAAATGTAAAGGGGCTATTTTCAGCATAAAATTATAATAACTTATTATTCAACAAATGATTTCGTACGCTGCCAAATTCGATGTAACTATTAAAAACATAATTTAATTTTTTATTTAAATTCCATATAAAGAAGTATTTTTATAGTATGTACATTTATTTGCTTTGCAAGGCCAAACCCGTGACCTCAAAGGGAAATATAATATATTTAAACATTTTTTGTTAAATAATATTTAATGAAATAATATTCGTACAAGATGTGGTGTAGAAGCTCAGATTTTCAAACCTAACAAGTAAGAAACAATGTGTATGTAATCCGTATGAACCCCGCCGAACAGATCCTCAATCCAAAAACAAAAGAAATAGAAATAAATTATAAATTAATATTATAAATAGAATAAACGATATTTACGAAAAAATGTAAGGCCATTTTCTATTACCACATCACCTCACAATCCATCAAAAACGTCAGAAGTGTATACATAAAATTCTAAATCTATAAAAGCTTTGTTGAAAAACGGAAAATAATTTGAAAACATTCGTTCGTAGAACACTGATATATGTAATATCTAAATATAATACAAAGCAATATTTCAAAGAAAATTATATATACATAGGAATATGTACGTAACAATTTTTACATATTTCATACCTATATATTTTTTTTTTATTTTTGCGCAATATGAAAAATGTTGTAAAACAAATAGATTGATGTGTTTCAGTCAAAATTAAACTGACAATTATAAAAGCGTCGGGGTCGCGCGTCGACGTGAAAAATTCACGAGTGAATGAAATGGTATGAAATTTATTTAAAAAAGTATTTACACTACACTCGTTTCAATTTTTCCGTACCCTACGTTACAAACATTTTCAGTGGCAATGTTCTACGAAAAACATTTTCCAATAGATATTTAAACAAAAATTATAATTTACACTATTATTTTATTATTATATTTTTTTTCATAATGTAATATAATTACTATGGAGATGAGACTTTCACATGAACTTTAAGTACAACTATTACAAAGTTATGTAAAATCGTAACAATCTTCAGACCGTATCCTCGCGTAAATTCATGCGTATCAAAATATATTACAAATACATTTATATTTTGAATGTAAAGAGAAATCTATTGTAGAACAAAGCCGCGGTTATAATGTATAACAAAGTATTTAATTTTATTTAAATAAAACATATTTTTATCTGTATATAGCAAGGTAGATTAAGACATTCGGTTCCCCGCGCACAATTTTTAAGAGATTGCATATAGAGTGACGAAACTCAGCGCGGCGCTTTATTGCCAGAGCGAGGAAATCAAAAGCAAAGTAATTTTCCCGAGTAAGAACCGAATCCACAATTATTGCATTGACAATATGCCGCTACGCCATGGTGCATCTATGGTGCCTGTACAGCAAAAATAAAGTACACAATAGTAATATTTAACATAAACCTATAAAATATAAATAGTTCAACACGACTTTGCCCTACATTTCATTTAAAAGAATAGTAAACTGTCCATCTGTTGGAAGGTAACTGTAATAATGTGATATTAAACAATAAAGACTTAATAGTAGGACTAGTTTATTGTTCATTGTGCCATTGAACTAAATGTTTTAATTCGCGTACATTGCTTTGACGTCTACCGACATTTATTTCTCTTCAATTATAATGTACTAAAGTTTAAAAAGGCGTTTACTAAAATTTTATTTATATATATTTTTGGCTCAAATGGCACAGGATGCAAGTATTGAAAATAATTTTCTTATATATTAAGACAAGAGGTTCAAAATAAAATATGGCCGTCGCTTTCCACTTGACACAGTTGTCAACATCACTACATACTTAGCGAGAGACATTCAAGCACCTAACGTTAAATATAAGAAAATAACATTATTCGAAAACAACCAATAATATATTGTTCATTTTGTAGATCTAGATAAAAATAAAATATTTATAATACTACCTATGTACGCTATATAAATAACATCTATTTTTTAAAAAGCCATATTTAATTTTGAACGTCTAAACAGTAACGTACAAAATTAACTACAAATGTACAAATGTCAGGTACGTACGTACATATTCGTACATCGAATATACTAAGCGTGTCCGTAAGCATGGAATGAGATAAATTTGAATAACTAAATTATTAAAAAAAAAACAATTTAGTTACCATGCTATTTTCTTTTATTTACATGACGGCAGGTTGAAACTTAACTAACGAATAGCACCTATACAGATATCGTTGGGATAATACTATAGAAGTGGGTTATTAAAAATATATAGAAAGAGATAGCTAATGATCGTGCCATCTCCCTCTTTCAAATATATAAATATTATAACATAATTAAATAGATCTACATCTCATATTATCCCTTTTGATATTCAGTAATATGGCTAAAGATTTCGGGCAAGCAAAATTATATGAACAACGAATTAAGCTACAAAATTAATAAACATTACAATCTAAATAAATATTCCACTCACTATAGTGAAATATCTAATAAATCATTATAATATCTCTGATATATTACACGTATATTAATAGATATATCTCAACAACGATACTCTGACACTGAAACATGAAAAAACAACATTACGTATTGAAAACGTCCATAGTTCATAACTCGGACTGAACGATATTACCTTAAGGCCGAACCCACACTGTGGTGCCGATCGTGGCTCGTCGGCTCCAAGGCTCGTTCCCCGATCCGATGTCAGTCTTTTTAAATAGTGTCATATGAGAAACAATGAGAACATTCATACAATTATTCTGGTCAAGTTGCGAATCACGCATAAAAGAATATTTCCCATATTTTAGCAGACTGAATTCGGACCGTGAAGGAACCACGACCGACACTATAGTGTAAATCCGGCCTAAGGGTTGCCAACGTTTAGGAAACATTTTGTTCATCAAAAATATCACTAAAAACTCACATAAATACACTATCTATAATTATTTATTGAAAGAAAAAACACATTCACTATTATTCGGAGACGTAATCACTCTTCCATTCCCATAAATAACCATAGCACTTTACAATACTTGTTCAGAAGTTGGCAAACTCAAGGCATCGCCACAACACATACTTTGATAAGTTTATGCATTTTTTCCAACCTTTTAGGTTTTATGTAATGCTATCCATTAGATAATTCGTCTTTTAGCCATTGCGGGACAGGTCTTCCTAATCTAACTAGTAATTTGGATAACGCCGTGTTGTGTTGAGTATAATATCTTCTTAGAAATTTCGTCGACACTTCGTCCATCGGTGGATATACCCTGCCCTTTGATTTTCCGAGACATTTCGTTTTCTCGTTACTTGTTACTTGGCAGAAAAATCCTTTTTTTGGATCGTATCTGTAACAATTTAGTATTATTAATATATTTTTTTCTTCACAAATCCCGCGTATAATAGTGTTGGCAAAGCGAACCTAATGTTGAGTGGCTTAACTCAACGTCGCGTCTTCTTATCAGATCGAGGAAATAAAATAATTATCTATGTATTTCATTCCCCCGAGTGGAAATCAAACCCAGAACCGTCACGTTTACAGTCAAACGCTGTTCTTCACAACTACCACATAATAATAATAGTCATGTTAAACTATAGATTTTCTATGAATGTTTAACAGGTGAATGTCCTACATCTATGCTTCCATAATCTGATAGGATGTCTTAATACAACTGAATAGGCCAGTAGTAGCGCTTATGTTTTGTCTTAATATCTAGTTTAAATTAGAACTAGAAGTGACAATATCTATTAAATATAGATTATTTGTTATACATGTACATGTACAGAATAGTTTAAATTAAATATGTGTCTATATTGTTTGCCTTTGGGCACTGGACAAAAACTTACATTTAGATTTCTTTTTTATATCATTTAAATTTTCCCATAGTTTTAATGATATTTTTTATTTTATTACAGATAGCCTTCGTATAACAGTATAATTGTACTAGTTTTATTCAATGTCGTGTAAGAAAGACTAAACACGATAGATTTGCAACGTACTCGAATATCCTATTACCTGGTGAATATCCTATTTCTATGCTTCCATAATCTGATAGGATGATTCGAAACAACTGAATAGGTCAGTTGTAGGACAGGGTCTTAGTGCTCTCCATGGCACATTGTTGAAACGATGCCAAATTCCTTGCTTGAGCAAGTTTTCATGATAATAACCTTAGATTGAAAATCTGACCGAGTTAGTAAATAGTTATTATGGAAATATTTTCGATATTCGATATAAATTTATAGAAAAAAACAACTATAGGGAAAGGAAAAAATCCACAATTAAAATATTTTATTTTATCAAAGTACGACATAGGGATGATGATTTCCTAAGTTTAAAGTGTGTCTTCAGCCACGTCCTAAGATTTAACTAATTTATTTAATTAAAAACTTAATTACAATATTCCCTGATCCTTTATGCGCTTGCATCGGAAAATACTGTAATGGCTCTTTTGATTAGCTATATAATCCTATATATCCCACACAGAACATCCTTATATGGATACAAAAACCTTATAAGGATTGTATCACAATATTCGTACTCCGTGCGTGGCAATAAAGTTTATCATAGAAAGTATTCATTACATTCCATAGTTACTTTAAACTTTTTTTTAGTTAGACGTTGTATTTCGCACTTGGCAGAAGGACCTGGGAACCTAGTGATCCATTCCCATTAAGAAACTTCCGTTAACCGTGCTTAAAACTTTTCAAATGAAAAAGATTTTTACTTAAAACAATATATAAGATTATATATGCATAGTTGTTTCTTAGGGAGCAATTACATTATTCTTTTATACAAGAGTTAATGTACAACGGTATCGCGTCCCGAGAACACGATATCTAAAAGACAACAAAGGAATAAAAGGTAAGTTCCTACTTAGAAACTAGACACCGTAATAGCATAAATATAGCTCGAGATAATAAACTAAGGTAAGATAACATTTTCTATTAGATATTGTTCCGCTAGAAAATATTATTATGATTATAGTGCATTTTAAATACCCTCTTTGACCTCATCTGTATTTTAATATCGATGGATCTTCTCTACAGGCAAATACAGATATCAGTATAAAATAAAAAGAAATATCAATAAGTGGGACTCCTACTTTAAATATTTATTATTTTATTATATTGTATTTAAAACGATAAATATAAGGGTTCGTGAGGATGGATGTTTTTCTACTTTTACGCAATAACTACAATGAAACAATTTAATTAGATTAGTTGTTATATATAACTTATACAGCATTACGTTATAATAACACAGACTACAATTGATGTAAATATTTTGTATAATTTTAATATAATATAACAATAAGTTTAAACGGGCGAAGCCATGTTTGGGTCGCTATTATAAAAATAAATATGTATTGTTAAGTAAGAATCTCCATTATATTTTTAAGTAAGAAATATTATATTTAAATAATAAACAAAACGAGATTGAAGCTCCTGCAGTCTTAACACAACTTTAAATTTGTTAACAATTGCTAAGTTTGAGAACAACGAAACAAAATAACATAACATAAACAATAAACAGCAAACTTTTTTATTAAAATATTTATTGTTATTTTTTGTACTTCAAGCTGTATTCCGCACATAGCCAGGTAGGCAGAGGAGTGAAAAAACACTTTCAGCACACAACACACTTTCGAGACATTGCGTATTTAGTGGCGAAAGTTAACACCGCCCTTAACCTTGTATACCAGTAGGAGGAAATAAAGATATGTTATTCCTACGAGATTGGATCAAACCCAAAGTCGTATCTGTATCGCAGTGTCGCCCTTTACATTTATCATTATATTTTTAAAATTGTGAAAAATTGTGAATTGTAAAACAAATGGGGACGGAAAGTGTCATAATTGGGAAGGAGCGTCTTAAGCACCAAGATCCTAGGTTCCCTCTGCCTAAACTGCAATATGCGGGACACAAAAAAGACAGAGGTTTTTATTAAAATACTTTTACAAGTTGATATCTAGATTGACTATGTTCGTGCTATACTGCAATATCTGATCAGATTTTCTTAATATAACTTTTGATGTGGAAAAGGTTGTCTGTAGATCAATTGAAGCGATAAGTCCGACAGGCACGGTTGTTTAGTAATATATGATGTTAATCTCGGTATTTATTATCTGATAATAATATTACCAGTTTAAATCTCAAGTTGTTTTATTACGTGTGTTAAAATTTCTGATCAGGTGCAAATCCAGTTCTTTGTCTTAATATTAACAGTTAAAGAGTAGGTTGAAAACTTGAAATTGCACTTTGTTTTTTTATGTAAATTATAAAATAATATAAAATAATACTTACTTAAGTAATTTATTATAATCCAGATGTGGTATTTTTAGGAATTTTTGCAGCGTATTCATAACGGCCGCCGGTTCAGATCGTAGCAGCGACCCGTCGAGGATATGGATCTGATGCGAACTGTACTCCGCCAACCATCTCTCTAGGTAATGACTGTATTTACCGGGATTTAGGCAGCGGTTTCTAAATTTAATAAAGAGAAATATTTTAAAATTATTTACTAATTTTTTATATATTGTAAGTGTTATTGCTAAACTTGAACGTTTTTTGATAATAATAAAAATATTATAATCATATTCATTCATTCTTCCATCAATCTTTATAAAAAAGCTTATATAAATAAAAAAAACTACATATATATTTATAATAACAAACTACATATCAAATTTATTGCGTACAAGTATTGGACGTATTTTTAGGAAGCACGGCTTCATATCCTATGACGTATCCTATGTGTATTGTTGATCTACTTCTGAAATCTTTTTGTAGAAGTAAAGGCAGCTATAAATTTAATGTATATTTAATATTTCTCTATCTTTCAAATTTTACTTAAATTATTTAGTAATAATATTTGCTACAATATTACCTTATTTAATAAATATAATTTATTTTAAAACGTAAATGAATCCATACCAATGTAAATTCATTAATTATACGTGTTCATTAAATTGGCAATTAAATACGAACGTACATATATTTGATATCCTCCAGTGTATCAACATTTCCATTTGAAGATGATTATTATTTTAACGCTAACATGTTTGAAAAAATTAATAACATCGAAATAAAAAAATAATTCAAATAATATTTAATAAAGTAGGATAATAAGAACTTTTATTAGGAATTAATTAAATTGTGGCAGAATTTTTATAGAATAACTTTAAAAAAAAGATACTGGATAAAAATACTTGTTTCAAAATAACTCTGCACTGTAGAAATATATTGCTCTAATAAAACTTTATAAATATTACGAGTGAGTAATCGGCTATTTTTAGTTCATCAAATACATCTTTGTAAGATCTCTTGCATTTAAATTGCGACCTAGAATGTAGGTCCTGGAATTATCATTTCCATTATCATTATTTTGATTCTAAGTACTAATATGAGAACAATAAATATATTTGTATTTCTCTTTACATATCATTAATTTTATAGAAAAAAATAGCTTTAGATGATTTTTAATAACTATAGTACGGTCGACGTGTTGTGGCGGTCCTGAAGTTACCTGTCGATGACTGGGCAAATCTTAAAATCAAGTTTTTTTATTTTTATTATCTTCCTTCCGAGTGAACAACGCAAAAGCTCAGAGAGCCTAACTACAGGGCGGCCGCGACACTTCGACCCTACTGTACTTACCTGAGATCTCGCAAATGTTTAGGGGCGGAATCATTAGCTGTGATGACAGTGTAGAACGTATAGTTGTTAGCGACGGGGTCCCCGTGCGAGCGTATGTGTTGATACCATGAGTACGCCCTAGAGCAAAAAAAACATACATTTATTTACCAGGTAGATTCAAGCTTATTCGCGCATAGCATAGTAGGGAACTTGCCGTTAAGACATTCTGTTCCCTGTCTACTGTCCAATTTTCGAGAAATTGAGTGATGAGTGGCGGAACTTAACTCTGCGCTTTAACTTTTTTGTCTAAGATTAATTTAAATATAATTGCTTCCCCGACTGCGGATCGAAACCATCGCGTTTACAATTAGGAGCTGCCTTACTCTTACCTCAATATCAGATTGCCTCAATTATGAACCGGTTGAAATGTGACACACGAATTAAAAGTCATGTATACGGTTATTAAGTTATTTTATAACAAAGAAATATCGAGTACATTAAAAATTCCATATATATTTTTAGGACAAGGCCACATAAGAGCAATAAGTGGCAGGCAATTTAAAATTAAAATTCTAAGTTCTTGACAACATTAATAATTTGTCACGAGCCTTCACTTATTTCATGTAATCATGGATATAAAAGGACTACATTATTATTTCTCTATAATAATGATTTAACCTAAAACTTTCCCAAAACTAGTTAATAGCGAAACATTAGTTGCTAGGGTTATGATTCTAATCAAAAACTTATAATTTGTTTTCTATTTAAATTATATAACCAATCAAAATAATATTAATTCATACTTTGGAGATAGAGTTTCCAAAGACCAATTCCATTAACACAGACCGAAAATAGAATTTATAAAAGAAAATAATTTAAATAAGCAACTTTGGAAATTTGATTAAAAATTGATACCAAATACCGAACAGACAGTTCTATTTCTGAAAAGTTTCGTACAAAGTACATGAAATAAAGTAACCTACAGTATTGTTATCGGGAAATCGCAATAAAATACAGAATTCTTATAGAAATATAGAAAACAAATTTAATCAAGCAATCTTACTCGGAATAAGAGAAACATTACGCTTCAGGGGACGTCTGCTTCAAGTAATTTTGATTTATTCGATTATATGTTTGTATAGCTATGTAAATAACGATATATACCTATCAAAAATGTGATTTTTTACTCATTTTGAACATTTATTTTATTGAAATATATATCTGTAAGTACGTAATAATATTTTTTTTACAATTTCACGTTTTATCACACACATAGCAGAGTAGACAGGGAGAGGCTAGTGTTGAGATACTTTGTTTTCCGCTATCTACTCAAATTAACGAGACATCGTGCGTCGAGTAGCGGAACATCTCGTTTTGTCTTATTAATGAAAATAATTCATCCATGATTTGTAATTGAGCCCATAAGCATCGTGTTTAGAATTAGACCTCGCCTCGAATAAACAAACAATTAAATGCTCATAAAAGAGCTTAATATATGACAACTAATGTTTTAGCTTCACAATACAAATTACAATAATTTCAAACAACTTTATATATCAACTAGCGGCCCGCTCGCGGTTTCACCCGCGTGAACTATATTATTATTAATTTCTGTCTCCATGACTACGTCCTAGTGACGTCTATGCAAAATTTGACACTCCTCCTGGCATTTGTAGTAACGAAGTTTCTTACAAACTTTCGACCCCAAAAACAACCCCTTAGAAGTCGAATATTGCAAATTCCCGTCTTAGCGAGCACCTACGTTCTATAAGTAACTCCTATGCAAAATTTGAGATTCCTAGCACATGTAGTCTCTGAGATTTCGTGATGAGTGAGTGACCTTTCGATTTTATATATATAGATACTATTCACTTTATTTACTAAAAGCTAAAAGTTTCAAATCAATGGATTTGTTGCTCATTAAAACATATTGGAATTCCAAATAGGAAATTGGAAAGCTTTTAATTTATAGAATTGGGTTAATATGTTGTAAATAGAATCAATGGGTTTTGTAATTATTTAATTAATTATTCATTTCATAATCACCAATTAAATAGATTAATATCCAAAACAGCGTCGACCGCAAATACAATAACAAAAGGAAATACTAAAATGTTTGAAATTGATTTTATTTGGTACATACTTGTTTCATGTACCTAATATAGATATTATCAAAATTATAGAATGCTAGGATGCATAAAATAAGAATATACAATAGTACTATACACCAAAGGAGCACGGTGGTTCTGGGGTTAAAAATCTAGGAAAACGTATTTGCACTATATGAAAGATTTTATTAAGAAAACAAAGGTAGGCTTTTGATTCCGCCACTTAACACGTCATGCCTCCAAGTGGGCGGGAAGGAGTGTGCTTTAATAACAAAGGAAGCATAATAGGTAATTTTAATTGAATTAATTGAATGCTGTACCGAGAAACAATGAAATTAACCGAGAAAAATAAATTGTTAATAATAATTATATATAAAGATAGTTTGACGAATAAACAATAACAACATATTATATATGTAAAACATTTAAATAAAATATTTATTTAGTTGTGAAGTCGGTCTTGTCTACTACGCAGTCTGATTTACTTTTGTTTAATTTTTCATATGAACTTCATGTTGATTACTAAAATAACCTACCTAGTGTTATTTTCTAATCAATCATTATCATCACTGTTGTCGTGGATTTTCTTGGTAATATTTATATATTAGTATAATAAAAAAATAATAAATTAAAATGATAAATTAAAAATAATAATTTAAGGATGGATATCTTTACATCTTATAAAATAAGTTAACAAAATTATAAAAATTATAAACGGTATTACTAACAAAGGAAAGTACAAAAAAAAAAAGTAAATAATATGTTTTCTATGTACATACATACACATACAGTTCCAGTTATATTTAACATCCAAAGGTTTATATACAAAAACATTCTCAAGAGAAATGAAAAGGTATTAGTGGGGCAACATTAATTGCCTGTATAGGGAGTGATACACTGGGACGAAATTAACCGCCGGTATTGCGGTAATTTTATACAGAAAAAAAATCCTACCAGAGGATATTCCCCTCGGATATTTATGTAGCTATTTAGTGAACCTGGATTACTGAGGAGAACGAAAATTAACTATTTAAAGCGCGTCTTTTGAAATAAACTTTTACATAGCTTTTCCTCTAAGAACCGTAATTTTACGTGATGCAGTGAGCATAATAGGCAATTTGTTTCTCTGTAACAAATGTTGTAATTAAAAACGCAGATGATTTAAGAGCTCGTTTATAAACTGTACATGGCTTATTTTCTATATTATTTTATTTAGTTCCCAAATTATTTTGTTATATTAAAAACGTAATTTTCTTTTAGCGATGTTAAAAAATTCTATAGGCAAGATCACCCCAAATGTCATTCTTTGAAGGCCAGTAAATTAATGTGACTGCTCCCATCTATTTAGACTGTAATTTGACAATCAGTCAATGTCGAGACTTTCGTCAGGCCCAATATATTTATGGAGTAAATTATAATAAATAAATAACGTAAAAGAAAAAGAAAATAACGTTGTTTTGTAGCAATTAAGTTAAAATTTGTGTTGTAATATAATCGTTATGTCACAATTCCCTAATCTAGCGATGATACCAACTTTGTAGCATTAAGCGGTTAACGGTTAAAGTTAATTTCATTTTCCGAGATAATACGGAACATTTCAATTAATTTACCAAATTTGTTAGCAGTGTATGTATTAGCAAATCTATTTACGTATCTCAAAGCATTAATTAATTATGAAATACAAATTATTATGAAATGAATCCTTTATTGATGAATTGTTATTATTAAGGTTTACGGCATTGTTTTGTGTTTAAATTCTATTTTAATTTATTAATAAAGTCAGTAGGTTGTGCAAATTATTAAAAAAATCATAAATTGGAACAAAAAGGTAATTTAATTTAAAATTTGAAAGAAATTAAATAAAATAACATACGATAATAATTCGCGTGTACAAGCAATGGAAACATATTTTGTATTTATATATTCCTGTTCTCCCAAAAACATATAAAAGCAAATATTCCAAACTTTATCTTAATTATGTTTACATAAATATATTTACCTTTTCGATGGTGAAATCAGTATGGCGATGATCTTCGCGTTCGGGAGGAGCGCGTGAGCTCGTCGCGGCACCAGGTCCCCATCGAAATAAGTTGCTGATTTCTCAAACAATATTTGAGTGGAGTTCCCTTGGCTCGGAGGAAAGAAGTTTAAGTACCTGTTGGTAATATAAACAATATAAGCAAGCATGGATAGAAATTGTAACTGATCGCTACCGGTCTTTTTAGCTACACGCATCTCCCTCTTAATGTAGAGCTAAGACACTCTCTTAATACTCTCTCTCTTAACTCTGTTCTACATTTTTTTTGCCCAATTTTAAAACATTGGATTCCAGACGACAAAACTAGAGTACTGACAAAATGGCTAAGTTATTCTAGAGAGCGTGAAAAAAAAGTTGTCAAAATTTAATTATGGGAACATTAATGCTTAAAGTAAATACTTTAACCATTATTATTCCCCCAAGTGGGGAACTTGATCTCGTTATATAAAACTATATATTCACAACATTTTATCGTTTTAACGTTTATTTAAATATTAATCAATTAATTATTGGCGAATAACACAATATAATAGTAAAATTAATAATTTTCTTCAAAATCTTCTAAATTGTATAATTGGATTAATTGAAATTAAAATGTAAGAGATTGGATTTTGTCGTTAGGTGTAAAAAGATCTCTTCAATCTAAACGAAATAATCTCAACAAATCTTTAAGGAAAAACTTTAAAGGCATTTATTTAATTAAAAATACTTTGCAAAATTAAAAAAACGATATAAAAGACCCATACTTCGTTTCATACTTGTCGTGTCATTAAAAAAACACAGTAGATATCGATTGTAGCAATTTAAATATTCTATCACATGATTGCGTGCAAAAAATAAAACTGTCTATTGCCATTATGCTACACGAACAATAAATTCCCGATTTAGAAAAAAAAAAAATTACAAACACGATATATTTTTTTACAGTCCGCAATAAAAAGAAATCGTTTGAAACTGAATTTGTTTTAGTAAAGAATAGTTGATATTTTGAATTCGTTTTCAATATAGAGGATATTTGCTAAGTAAATGATTGTCATTATGACTTAACTAATAAAAAAATCAGCTTCACGCACACATACACAGCAGGCTAGGCAGAGGGAATCTAGTGTTAAGACACTCCATTTTCCATTTCGCCGAATTTTGGAGGCGTGTTGCTTCGACATCAGCGTGAAAAGATGAAAATATTAAATATTTCATTTCCTCGAGTGGGAATCGAACCCATCAATTGTCGCCTTCACAGTTATACTTCGTGCCCCTGCGCCATGACTGGCTCTAAGTAATTAAAACTTTGCAATGTCCATATATTTCGATAACAGTAAGACATTTCATTGCTTAAGATGAAATCTCGTGTAAGTTTGACCAAAGTTTTTGATTGTTACAAAATTTCTCCAGAATACGCGCGTAAATCAAAATGGAACAAATTGACATTTGTCATGTCTTTCACGAAAAGTTGACTCGTTCACGAAAATGTACAAGTCTTAGGTACCTACATGTTACCAGGAGGGAAGTTTTAAGCGTGGGTGTTGAGGTAGTTATGGAAGTTACTTACGTTGACTTTGCACGGAAACCAATTTTCTTAACAAATAATACAGTTTCGCTTATGAAACAATATGGAATTACGTACCAAAAAAAGGAAGGGAGAATATTACCATACGTCCTAAGTTAAGAAATAACACGGGGAAAAATACAATATAGGCATTAACTCGTCCGTTAGACAATATTTGAGTAGAGTTCCCTTGGCTCGGCGGGAATGCCACTCTACATAGATGAAAAATAAAATATGTTACATTATATCACTATTTTCTTTTAACATACACAAAAATATGTACAAACGACGAATAAATAAATAAAAACTGTAATAATGTACCGAGATCCATATCAAAAATATTCATATCCTTACGTCATATAAACATGAGAACAATTTCCATATTGTCGTCCGTGTCAGAGTATTTAGAGCACAATGTAGAGAATCGATATCAACACTACGCCAACAAACGTCGGCTATGATTGAATCGGGACCAAATATTCACACGACAATGGCACGCTTTTTACAAAACGAAATCACAGTCACTTCGTGTCAATAGCTTGTGTATACTATAGATATAAACACTATAGATAGCTTCACGCTGTATCCCGTACACTATCCGTTACCCGCTTCCCATAGCGTGTTGAGTGGCGGAACTCAACGCCGCGCTTTCCCTCTACACCAGAGCGAACAAATGAAAATATCAAATATTTCATTCCCTCGAGTAGGACTCGAACCCACAATCTATCGTGTTTACAGTGACACATTTGTTAATATAAAAAAAAACATCACTTATAGTCCACTCGTTCATTTTACTCTTTACATCGTTGCATTCACATATTTATTCAAGCATTTAGCATCTAAATATAAACAACTTGTGGCTGTATTATATAAAACAATATATTTTATAGTGTAAATTATAATACAATACAGATAGCAGGCACCTATCCATCTAACATTGACAAACAGTGACGCTGATTGAATCGAAATGAAATATTTGCACCGCAATAGTAGGCGCCTTTACAACCGGATTTAAATCACTGGTAAAGTTCAATACACTAACGGATTGCAATTGCATTCAAATAATATGCACATTATATGGGAAATGGTATATTAGTGAATAATGGCAATTGTGGTGTGATATAGTATTGATATAATACTATTTCTAATAAAATACAAGCATTTTATCTTCTGTGGCCGTCGTGGCAGAGGGGCATAAGTGTGTGACTGACAACGCGATCAGTTGTGGGTTCGATACCCATTAGGGGAAACGAATTATTATTTATTAATATTTTCATTTCTACGTTCAGGTAAGAAAGCAAAGGTATTGAGTTAAGTCATCCAACACGCAATGCCTCAAAAACTCGCCGGAAAGTGGGGAACAGAGTGTTTTAGCACTAG
>JAKRZM010000615.1:504293-540463 GCA_036379175.1 Heliconius cydno galanthus
ATTTGACATGCAATTTATTCTGCCATGTTAATAACAACCGTCGTCGCTACGCGACCGCGTTCGTTACCGCGTCATTTTGATATTCATCCTTATGAAAATAAATATAATAGTCACTTTTAGCATTTCATCTAGATTGAATTTATATTTCTATAGAAATTATATTCTTATATTTCAAGCAGGCGTAGCCGCGTCCGGGTCCGATAGTTTCTAATAAAATACAAGCATTGTATCTTCTGTGGCCGTCGTGGCAGAGGGGCATAAGTGTGTGACTGAAAACACGACCGGTTGTGGGTTCGATGCCCATTAGGGGAAACGAATTATTATTTATTAATATTTTCATTTCTACGTTCAGGTAAGAAAGTTCGCCGGAAAGTGGGAAACGGAGTGTCTTAGCTCTACGTACCCTCTGCCTACTCTACCATGTGCGGGATACAGCGTGAATGTGAGAAAAAATCTGTGTTGCTCATCTAAACTATATACAGTACGTAATCTACATATACAGTATCAATTCAATTCGTATATTAATAAAAAATATTAACTAAAAAACCACAAATTCATATACAGCGGTCATAAGCCAGTCAGTTCGTTTCAATATTATTTAGAGCAGAATGTAGTGAATCAATAACAGCGAGTGTTAACAAACCGGCGACATTTATTGAACGGGATCAAACGTTTACCCTGCGATGGGCGGTCCTTTGTGACTGTCGGTCGGCGCCAGATCGTCATGTCTGATAGCGAATTCAAATTTATCGTATCACCTTTATATCTAATAGACAGATTACTTTTTAAAATTAATTTTTAAATTGAAAACAATTGATTAATTGCTATTTTACATATTATATTGCCATGATGACATGGTACGCAATGATGATATTGGGTGTGAGTATCATCTTCTTTTGGAAGAATATTTAATGAGCTTCATACTGCCGCACACAGCAGGGTAAGACATTTCATTTCCCATTTTCCGCCAAATTCTGAATTGACACACACTACTTATTACGGGAGACGCGTCGAAATAAACATTTTATGTTCATTTGGATTATAAGCAGTAAACATCGTTTAAAGATAAAAATTTCGCTTAATAAGATTATATAACACACTATATAATTATTTACATTTTAAGGAAAAATAAAATAAAAAAATAAACTGTTTTATTATACTCTAATAAGTCCAATTGCTGTCCAAATATAAAACGTCTTCATAAGCATAGGGTTTCGCGTGTCATACAACAAATATTCATAGTGAGTGTGCGTGAAATCAGACAATTTATCTTTATTACATACAGAATATGTATAACTCGGAGCGGAATGGTGTTATAAAAATAATCGTAAAACTTACTTTATTTTTAAACTATAAACATACGTTTATTATATCCATATAAATTATATATGTACTATTATAAATGTCAATGTTAGTATGTTCCTATTTTTTAAGATAGAAATATGCATGGATGCAATGGCAAAGTTTATAACATGGATTATCAGTGGGAACTTTTTCATTTCGATAAATGGCATGGTTGTTATAGTTAAAAGTTTCCATTTCATTTTCCATTTTTCCATTTTATTTATATACCAAGCTCTGAAGAGCGAACAGATGAGGTCAAGATAGAAACTAGTTATAAAATAATAATATATTTTGAGTAAAATGTTTATAATTTATTCTTTTTTCAAAAGTTTATATTGGAAGACTTTCCAATATCACGCTACAGGTACGTCTTCAGTTGAAATTAATTAATCGTAAAAAGAACATTTTATTATTTATATTTTATGGTTTCTTTAAATTTATTAAATGATTTTTTTTTCAGGTTCTAAAAACTTTGTAAAAAAACCTAAACGAGTAAGATAACAATATAAAATTTATATAGATAGATATAAACAGCAACATAACTAAACCAATTTATCTTAATGTCCATTCGAAACAACCCTAAATACAATTTATCTTTGAGACATCAAAGCAATTTATGTGAAACGATCCACAAAAGTGAAATGTTAAACTATATTAAACAACAAACTCACCAATCTAATCCTTTCAAATAGTTGTTGTTGTTGAAGAACTGCAATTCTTCATACGTAGTCGGACTTGGCAAATTGGGCACTAAAGTTGGATGCATGGCCAGGAACGTGTATAACGCTGTGCTGCCCGTCTTCTGCGGCCCTATTACCAGGATCTTCGGTAATGTATCGCACCATTTACTCTTCGACCAAATTCTACGATGCCGGATATCGTCGCACGGGTTCTGTTTGGATAAAAATAAATTTTATCTCTGCACTAGTACTGAAATGTTTGATTTCATATCGAGGTTAAATGCTTCCTTGAAATTCTTATGCTCGACATGGTAAACAAACTATGAATCCAAATCGTACCTACATTAATGTATGTAAGGAATAATATCTCTCATATGTATGTGTACACGTGTAGCGCTTAGCCAAATATTAGAATAGTTATTTACTTATGTGTCTATTTGAATATTACAAAAAGCAAATATAATCCCAAATTGTCATATAACTTTACCAACAATTTATTTATATAAATCAATATCAACTATAATAAACAAAATTTGTTTACAATATTGACTTTATATCTACATAATATTGGAATGAAAATTAATATTGAATGATAACATATAAAATTTATAATCGTCGTCTTTCATCAATTTAAATTTCATATTACCTCTTCACTCTGTCAAATTACATTCACGAAATGTTAATAAATTATAATTTGATCATTTCAATCATGAAAATTGAGCCGTGAAAATATTTCCCGTAAACGAAATTAATTCTGCCTCTATTTTCGCAGACTTAAATGAAATACGAGTAGGAGGCGGCGCAAAACATGTTATAAAATATAACAATTGATCCACCTTATATTTTAGTATTAAAAATGGGAATCTTTTAAAAATATTAAATCCATACCGGTGGATTACTGTTTTCATATTTAGCAAAGTGAAAAGCTTTATAATATTTTGTAAGTTACGGCCATGTATTGGGGTATGGAATGGAATGTAGAGGAATCACCGAGGGAATCAATTCTGCAAATTGAATCAGCGGGTGGTTTAAAAATTGCTCCGGTGAATATGATGTTACATAACATTTTACGTCACCTGAAAATGTTTTTCGATTTTACATTTAAACTTTTTGATTTATTGAAAATGTTTGTATATAAAAAGGGATTACCCCCTATATACACCTCTCCTACTGACTACTACTAAAATAATGTTAGCGGAACTTCTGTGTGGGAACGGTATCGATACGTACCACCATCATTCCTAGTCTTATAACAATAAACAGTCAGTCGCGTACAGGCGACTCGTTGGCGTTGATGTTGTGAATTCATTTTAATTTATTGTATTTCTTTTTATTTGTTGTATTTCCTTTTATTTTATCTTTTCTTAAAAGTTAAAGATTATCAAATTCATTTGGTTAAGACATTTATTTCAAATTGTTTTTTTTTATATTTATCGCATCTGATTTCGAACAACGTTATATTATTGATATGCAAAAGAAACCAGATCAGAAGTTGTTACTTTATCGCTTTTCTGAAACGACACATCAGATATTTAACGAAAAACATTATATTTATATTAATTCACATTCAATTTTTATTTACATTTAACTATAGCATTCTTATTTCTTTGTAAAGAACAAAGTGCATGATTTATATTTTAATTTCAGAATCATCGACAATATTCGTAGTCAACACTAACGCCTCTTTTAATATTGTAAAGCGAAAAGAAATTGAATTGTTTCGTTGCTGTAGTACACAAATAACTGTTTCATATATTTTTCGATTTTCTGCGTTACGTAATTGACTTTTGTATCATTTAATTAAACTTGGTATCACATTTCAAGACAATAGAAATTATTTTAATTAAGAAATATTCTTAGCTCCTAGTCTCTTCGGTTTACTTTTATAGGGAATTACAAATTATAAGCGATAACTAGATTCCCGTCTTTAAAATAATTCCAAGAATGATCAACTAATTTATTCCGTTAAAATTTAACGATTACGTAACTTCGATAAAACTAATTCTATTGAAGTGGCAAGTCAATTTTCTTGTAAGTGAAAATTATAATTATAATAATTTATTTTTGCTTAATTTTTAAATTCTATTTCGTTCTCTAAATATAAAAAAGAAATACCTACGCCACGTCCACGAATAATATTGTTTTTTTTTATTTTGTAAAAATATTAGTTTTGGTCTGTATATTATATGAATTACTAAATACAATATTAATCTTTATGAATATAAGATGGCAACGTTTTATAATTTAAATACCTAACGTTACAACTTACAACAAAAAAGGCACAAGAACAATAATAATAATTAATTACGACATTGAAAATCTTTCTATTCATTTGAGAAGTTGCGCTAAGAATTCATTATAGAGGCATTAATTAAATTTCCTTGAACAATTTTAATCGCAGTCTTCCTTGAACAATGGTAATCCTATGCCCTAGTGAAGACTCGATAGAAAAATAACGCTGCATATCGCATATAGCACAGTAGGTGGGAAACCTAGTGTTAGGACACTCCGTTCCCCACTTTCCGCCGAATTTTTGAGGCATTGCGTGTTGAGTGGTGGAACTCAACGCCACTCCTTGTTACCAGAGCAAGGGAATAAAAATATGAATAAATAATATTTATTCCATTCATTTCCTTTACAGTCACATGCTTGTGCCTTTGCACAACAGCCTCTGTATTTATCATAATGTACAAAATTAAGTAATACGAAGTCTAAATATTCTTTTGTAATAAATATAAAAAAAAAAAGTCACTAAACACACTTTCACCCCAGCAAAAAAACATCAAAAAGAAATAATAAAAAAAAACCTTCATTATACACGACCTTATTCAGATCAAAGGAACTTGTCACGACAATAAATTAATATAATATAATAGACAGACAGACAGAATATACCTATATATATATATTAATAAAATTCGTAAGCATAATAAAGTTAAACGGTAAATACAACATTATGCCTAAAACGCTTGAATATTCACGAGTGGCTCGTGGTCTAACAATGATCGAGTATTCCGCATTGTTGTTCCCACCTGGCGTGGGCATCCTTTATGTCTCGCACTCTACAAGTACGCAATATGGCGTGGTGCTTTTCAATTGTGTATTCAGATATAGGTAAATTAATCATTTACTATAAATATTTATCATATAATAAATAAGCTTTAAAGTACTTTTAATGTCAGATTATATTATAAAATCAAGTAGTAATACGTATATTAAAATTCTTTTTATTTTCTGTATCTAAACATCATGTATATTTTTTGCTTTATTTTAACAAATAACTGGGATACTTTACATAGTGCCTAGCAAGATATCGTCAGCTTGAAGTATAAACAGCCTATTAAGAAAATTATCAGGAGGCGACAAAAAAAAAACGTTTTTAAAAATAAATTGTATTTGTATTCTCTATTGTATGACAGAAAAGAAAGTTTAATTCTGTTTTTTTTTTATTATCAAAAAAATAAAAACAAGTATAGCAACCTTACATTCTAAGCCGACGATATTACTCTTTTTCACACTTTTCGGTCAAAAAATGTGACATATTGAGTGACAGAAAGCAATGTCATTTAAATCAAAACTAGATCACAGCTATACCACAACAGTTTATCAGCCACAACACTCACCCCCCATAAAGGATTCAATTCGTCAGGTCGTAGTTGAAAGTACTTCTCGGCGAGCGCGAGAGGCGGCGCCGACGCGAGGCGCACGTTGGTCCAGCACCGGAGGAACTTCACCACGGACTCGAACGTGTACAGTGCGAGACGGTCGTTGCCGTAGTTCGACATGTGCGTCATGAACACGTTGATCTGAACAAAAAAAGGGAAAAATAATAAAATATTTTCTTTTTTAGCTTCACGCAGTATCTCGCATATATGTAGTGTACTCGGAAAAAACCTAATATCAAGCAATTCGTCCTGCATTTAACTTTCTGTTCAAATTCGAAACACGCTTTGTCTTATCAGAACGAAGAAATGAAAATAATTCCCAATATAAAGATAAATTATCCTAATGAGAAATTAGGCCAGACTGAAGCTGTCGTGGCGTAGGGGCACAAGCGTGCGACTGTTAACGCAACGGTTGAAAATTGCAAGGAGTTGAATGAATCGATTCCATTCGAGAAGATGGAATATTTAATATTTTCATTTTTTCGTTCTGGTAACACTAATCACGCATTACCTCCAGAATTCGGAGGATAATGAGGAAAAGCAAGTACCATAATGTAGAACTGAGTGTGTTAACACTATGTTCTTAGATTCCTCCTGCCTACCCCTACTAAGTGCGAGATGCAGCATGAAGCCTAAAAAATGTAATTGATACACTCGACCTACATAAATATGCATATATTGGCAACAACACAAATAGCATAAAACTACAATATTCATTATTAAGGGAGAAGAATTATAATTAAATTAAAAGCACTTCCATCACTGCGTCCTCACAGTCGAATGTCGATATAAAGCCTGTATAGTATATCGCACACTAAGTATAGTTCACATCGGTTATGTTCTGGGCCTGAATGGAAGCATCCAATCAATTTATCGATAACGATGTTTTGATTTTTTAAAAACAAAAAACGTACACGATGACATACCACTGTAGGTACTGTACTGTACTGTACTGTATTCGCTTTAGTTGTTTTATTTCGAAGCGCCACCGACTATTCATAGCTTCACTGTGAATTGCTATATTTATGATTTACTTTGTGACAGTCGTTATATATTATTCAGATGAATGTACCGTGAATGACATTAAATTGTTTTGTGAAAAACTATATGCTCTCAAGTTTAGAGCTGTATTTTTTAAATGTATTCAAATTATTATGAAACCTTTGTAGGTACAAGATTTTTATTATATAAAAATTATTTTAAACGCCATTTGCATATTTATACATACAACGGAATTATAAATTTATTCGTAACCGGCTGACCGTATTGTGTTTCAATTTGCATTTTGCTTCCACTTTGACATTTTAAGTAACAAGCGGTACAAGCCCGGAAGTCTACAAATGAAATCTTGGTGGAATGGGCGTCTAACGAAATTAAAAAAAAAAATCATATCGATAGATAAATATTAAGGCCAGTCTATTAAAAAAACCAGCAACTGTCAAAAGCATGCCCGACAAGTTATTCGAGGAGCTCAAATCCAGTGATACATGGAAAGTCAAAGGCTAGTGGTAAATTGAACTGGCACGGTTATTGACGACCGTTTAGAACACTTCACGTGCGGTCCGCTCGTTTCGACCAGTAACGAGACCATCGACAGCCCACATGATTGTCGAGATAAATTCTAGCCAAATTCTGGAGTGTTTTTGCGGGCAATCCCTTTCGTATGGAATTATTGAGAATTTAAGCATTTCTCATTATATATTAATAGCCCAATTTTTATATATATATAAACAAATGTAATTAAATAATCCGCTATGAAACAAGAATATCAACCGTCTGCATACGAGAAGCAAATATATCAACCAACTAACTATATGGACCGTTTATTTTGAGAGTGGTGTAAGTCCATTTTCTTTTGTTTCGAGAAAATTAAAGGTTAGTATGTCGATGATTATGCAATTTCATTTACCGACCGATTTTAAGTTGTTCAAAACATGGGTTTTTTTTGAGAACTTAAACACGGACTAGTTATGTATAAAAACATTACATTAAATTAAGCATGAATTACGTTATATCTCATTTTTCTGAAAAATGGACTTACACCACTTTCAAAATAAACGGTCCATATATAAGTTTACACAAAACCACTTCGACGAAGTTCCACACGAGCGTCCGCCCGCATGCTGCAAACTTGGTAACAACAATTACGAATGCAAATGGTCAATAGTAAATCCCACTTACCGGGTTATTAATGACGGTCTGGAACAGTTCTCCGCCTTGTATGGAGCGGTCGAGACGCTGCCTGCCCCCCGGATATCGTTCCAGGAGGAGCGTGTGTGTGAACAGGCCGCAGGTCTGACGAGGTAGTACCATTACACCCCTATGGCGGAACCCTCGGCGTAGCCTGGAAATGTGCTAAAGTTAGGCGTATGGAATAATTGCGATTATTAAGACTAGCATAAAATTTACCTTTGAGTCTAATAATGATGATTTTATTCACGTAATTAAAATGTTGCCAGTTTTAAAATTACATCTACGTATATAAAATAGTACCTACTGAACTTAATTTCGTTGTAATGATACGTTCGTTATACAATATAAATAATGTTTGTAATTAAATTTAGGCAAATTATTCCCCCGGGATGAAAGTAGCCTAAACTATTAACATCGCTTTCGATACAAAATTCAAAATTGTTAATACGAAATTTCTATGATATAAATTTAATACTGCCACGCTATCTACATTGAAACATGCTTAAATAAATTTGCTGCGCGGTTTTTATTAAAAGGTAAATTTTAAATTATTATTCCAAAACACATTTCATTTCCACATAAATAAAAAAGTAAAACACGTCGTTGATTAAACCACGATAAAAAATCATACAAGAGATTGTACCCACGAGTACATACAAAAACTTGTATGTAATTTAAAAGTAGAATTATTCACCATTTCTGTGGTCCTATTTAAACAACAAAGTAAATATCACACNTAACTTATTTTAATGATTTAGGCTTATATTTTCGCGGGCGTAGCCGCGTCCGGGCCCACTAGTATATATATATATATGAAATAATAAGTGCAACATGTTTAGAACGAAATTATGAGATACACAATATTTTCGATAATTTATTCACGTAATTAAAATGTTGCCAGTTTTAAAATTACATCTACGTATATAAAATAGTACCTACTGAACTTAATTTCGTTGTAATGATACGTTCGTTATACAATATAAATAATGTTTGTAATTAAATTTAGGCAAATTATTCCCCCGGGATGAAAGTAGCCTAAACTATTAACATCGCTTTCGATACAAAATTCAAAATTGTTAATACGAAATTTCTATGATATAAATTTAATACTGCCACGCTATCTACATTGAAACATGCTTAAATAAATTTGCTGCGCGGTTTTTATTAAAAGGTAAATTTTAAATTATTATTCCAAAACACATTTCATTTCCACATAAATAAAAAAGTAAAACACGTCGTTGATTAAACCACGATAAAAAATCATACAAGAGATTGTACCTACGTGTACATACAAAAACTTGTATGTAATTTAAAAGTAGAATTATTCACCATTTGTATGGTCCTATTTAAACAGCAAAGTAAATATCACACTCAGCGCCAATGGCAGAATTCTCTTTAGAGCAGACGCGATATAAAATACTTATAAAACGTACGACGAAACATATTTAGATTGCATATTAAACAAGTCAGCGTCGCGTGGACTTTTCGGACTCAAAAGTTAGAAGTGTTAATTACATCGCAATGCGAGTACAAAGTATATATACCTATATACAAACAGCCAGACGAATTGCAATATTTGGAAGGAATTAACATTTCCTTTAACAGTGTTAATATTTTAACATATTACTAAAAATAGTTTTAACATATTACTATAAAATAGTGTTTAAATATTATTCTATCCAGACAAGACCTGATATTGGATAGCGAATCCAATTTGTTCCGAAACTCTAGTTGTCTGTTGCATCCTATTTAGTATCAGATATTCGATCTGATGCATCGGTGTCTACGAGTATAGCACAGTCGAGTACTCGTATCTACAGAAATGCGCGTACGTTGTAGGCCGCAACGCAACACGCATCGCTTGCGGTTTATAGGAGTTTGGTAACCGCAACACTGGCGTGACTGGCCCACTAACTATTCGCCATACTATCATAATAATAGATATATTATGTGACTATTAATTTACGTGAATTACGTGTTACCACAATTATTATGTGAAAATTATATCATAACATATGTAAAGAGATGAATCAAACTTCAAATTTGTAAAACATAAGCGTACAATATATTTTAAAATTAATGAAAAGTTTTTTTTATTAAAAATTGCCTATTACTATCTCCAGCACGCAAACTTTCATATCCAATTACATTGTGAATAATGTTAGTCTAATTGACTGATTGAATATTGGTCGTAATTATTTATTTTCTTTTGTTTTCAACTTTACGCTGTATTCCGCACATAACACGGTAGGCAAAAGGACCTAGAGTTAAGACACTCCGGTCGCCACTTTCCGCCATATCTTGAGGCAATGCGTGTTGAGTGGCGGAACTCAACGCCGCTCTTTGCCTCAGGGGATTGAACGCGCAACCGTCGCGTTAGAGTCACACCCTTGTGCCGCTGCGCCATGACGACCTCGACGAAAATATTTAATAACTTTAAAAAATCACCATTGATTGACATTAAATAATATAAAATTTACCGTTCATTAAAGTATATAAAATAGATTTTCAATTTAACGCTGACATTTTAAATTCACGCGTCAATAAGTAAATGAGACAGTTTGAAACGTTTTAATTTATAAGTGACATTTACAATTTAATTTATTGGCGCTCGAATAAATACGGCGTGGAATGTTTCACTTACTCCTATTTACGCTTTCACTGGTCTAACATATTATTATCTCGTATTTAATCAAGAATAGCTATGATATTGAAGTAGCAGTAAATTTGGTATTCACTTCTAAATATTTTTTTAAAGTATTCAAAATTTTAAGACATTCAAATAATATTCC
Source organism: Heliconius cydno galanthus (assembly GCA_036379175.1). Lineage (NCBI taxonomy): Eukaryota > Metazoa > Arthropoda > Insecta > Lepidoptera > Nymphalidae > Heliconius > Heliconius cydno. The sequence goes on from JAKRZM010000615.1 coordinate 514,968, forward strand.
AATTCTGGGTCAATTTTCTATAATAATAAAAAGTTATAATTTTTCTATTTTTTAAATAAATATCTTGCGTTATTTAACTCAAATTTAAAAATCTAATTTGTAAATATTAATTCGTATTTGCTCGATCGACCTTAATCAAAGCACTATATTAATTACAAAAATAATACAGACTCTGGCGACAATTTTAAATGATGATATCCCAGAAAAATGAATTTCTTAAAGAAAAATAGATGTTCTTTCAAGCCGATGCTTTAGGCTAGATTTCCCAAGACTACATATTAGATTTACTGCCAAAGCTTTCAGGTAAAACATGTATACTGTAAACTAGTCAAGCGTATTTTAGATGTTTGCTTTTATATTTTTCTCTGGAATTGAACATAACAGTAAACTATCAAATGTAGTGGTTATTAATAAAGTGTAATTTTTCAGTAATTAAATATAATTCAAAAATGTGCTTCTAATTACTAATTCGGTCAACAATGCTCTTATTTTTAACAAAAGCTAGATTTAATGGAGTGGCTATTTAAACTTCTACATATAAAACCATATAAAATCACTATATTTCATCTCTAAAACAGCACAAACAATGTTCAACTATGAGAAGTACAAACTTTTTTATTTAATTATCAATTTGCAAGTCGATAGTAAATTCGGTGGAGTTAGCAAATACGTAACAGCTGAGTCTGTTAACTCTGAATATACCCGACCAACTCGATATAGGAAGTCGTAAACAAGTTCTGTATGTTCGAATAGTCCATAAATTGAATTTAATATTGACTCAATGGATACGATCAGACCAACTTAGCAATCAGTCTAAAGGAATTGTTACATATTTATGAAGTCCACTTTGTTGAACAGAGTCGCCTAAGAAGCAAATTTCAATAGAAGTCGTACATTGTACTGTTGCTAATAGGAGCAAAATTACAATAAATTCTCTTTAATATTAATGTCTTTGAACAATATCCAATTTCATTGTATTTCCATCATAGTGAACGTAGACAAATTAGCCAATAAAATTATATCAAAAAGCACTAACCTGGCAGGTCTTAAATGTGGATATTCTTCTGTGCTCGTCACTTTCACATCCCATACTTTCCTCCAAGCTTCGTACAAGGGCTCATGGACGGGATACACGCCGGAGTGATGGGGCGACACGGAGTAGCACGAATTAGTTGGAATGCCGTGCTCGATAGCAAACTGCTTGTTGAGCATCATTTCAGTTTCGAGTTGCGAGACGTTGTTATATAAATGAGGTTGCTGGTGGTTCCACATGTGGCAAAACCTATATAGACCAAATATTAATATCAAGCAATGAAATAAAGACAATAAATCTATGGTTTATATTAAAATAGTTACATTTTAATATGTACGCCCTCTGTGTATTGCGGCTTAGTTAGTAAAAAGTTATCAATTGTTCATTACTTGAATATCTTAATATGCTATAATTTAAACCACTCTCTATAAATCGTTTTACTTTTACAAGGACAAATGTTAAAATAATCAATAGTACGGTAATAGTCGAATAGAACAACTCGAAAGTCTATATACCTACATAATACGTACAAGAAATGATAATAATTTTTGTTGTTCTTTTGAAACGTAATTTTTGTTTTTGTTGTAATATTGTAAACAAATTAATAGGTGCACATAAGATTAACGAAATGAAAGACTTACCAATTGAAGTGTTCCCTATTCTTCAACAATGCGTCATCCCCTATGTTTTCTAAATTAGTGCCATGATGGTAATATTTAGCACTAAATCCAAGATTGAATCGAAATCCCGGGACGAGCCTCTGCAGAGCTGTTTGTGATGCTAAAAGTGCTGAAACATCCTCTTCGTGTAGACGTGTACCTGTTATGAAGAAGAGAAAACTTATAAAATTATCACTCCAATAAATTATTTTTATGCATTCCCCGCATATAATAATGGTAGTCAGTGAGAACCTAATGTTAAGGTACTATGTTATTCATTTTACATCATCTTAAACCTCGAATCGAAATACTTTGTTTCACAGAGCGTAGACTCGTCACCTGTACTGCCAGACCTCGTTCCGGCAAGATAACTCCAGAGCGGAACACAGGAAATGTACATTGTAATTCTCTGGAGACTTACAGAGTACATTTCCTCAGCCCGTGATCTTTGTGTTTTTTCTGAATTATCTTAATCAACGACAACGATGTAAAAAGACTGTTATAAAAATATATATGGACATAATATGCGAAAACAATACATAGAAACAAAACAAAAAAAAATATCAATAAAAACGGTATGGCAGATAGATTCATATTTCTTAAAAAATATGTATTTAGTATTTATATCTATAGACGTCTTTTATAGGCCACGAGATACTCGAGCTCGACTTTTTATGACATCCGATGATCTATTTAAAGGTCAAACAATATCATCTCGCGCTTTACATGCTGATAATACGTTTTGTATTACATATTTTTTTAGATTGTCGTCATATGTCAATAAAAGAATTTAATAATAATAATAATTAAAAAAAAATTGAAATTCACATTATTTACGTATGAATAAATTCATATTAATTATAGACGTATTGGTTATGTCAATAGATGTCATGAACCGCTTGCGATAATTGCAGATGCCGGTTCTCAATAAGCAATTTATCAATATTGTAAAATGTCGGTATTACAAGCAAATAAATAATAAAGTAGCTACTCCGTACTTGAATATCTGCCTATAAACTTGTTTTATTCAATACAAAAGTATTAGATAACTGTTCAGAAGATGTTAAACCATTTCCATGATATAAATTCATACATAGGCCCGTATATAAATCGCTTTCAAGTCTGAGATTAATAGATATGTAATTTATAAATGAAAACGGCATCTTAAGATCGATCTCTAGACTTTTAGCGGTTTATAAATACGGTATACAAAAACATTTACAAAAAGCCAATATTATATAAATGGATGGAGTCCGCCCCCCTTTCAGAGCCTTGATATTAGACGCATTACGGCTTAGTTTTATAGCTCAATTTCCGCTAGTTACCTAAATGTAAACTAATGGTACGTTTACTATGTTTTTGTTAACTGACAATCCAAGTATAAGAATAATAAAGATATAATCTTTGACATTTAAGGAACAATATTAGTGATCAATACATTACGTTACGTTTTTATTTCAATATATCAAGATTATTCGCATTCGGTTCAGTAACGGACATCATGTAAAACTAAATATTATATATAGATAAACATTATTTTCATTCTTCCAGTAACGAGTGCTTATACCGACTGCGTTTGAGAGTAAACGTAATAACGATAATGGTAATTTATTAATTAACTTTGCGAAGGATTCCGACATGCCATATTAAATACTTAATTAATAACGAAAGTAAACGGGCATAATATCGATGTTTTTCGTTTATCCACGCGAGCGCGTTCCGAGCGCTCGAGTCGAGCACGTCCTCGTGCGTGACCGTTTTATTGCATTATTACAGATTAATCCAATTGAAATGTATTAAACAATCAAAGCATATCGCTATAGCCTAACTTGAAAGACGACTGACTATGTAAATATATTATCATTAATTATTGTTATTTAATATTTTCATTTTTTCGCTTTGGTGTCGAGGCGAGGAAGCGCGGCGTTGACCTCGGCATTGAATAAACTTGAGTTAAAATTCGGCGAAAAGTGGGCAACGGAGTGACTTAAAACTTGGTTTCCTCGTCCTGTGGGACACAATGTGAAGCTAAAATAATAAGGTAGTATAATCTATTGATATACATATGTTTGAACCAGCAGCAGTTCATTTCGTAACATTAACTATTAGAAGACGTTTCTTTTTATTTTTATGAAATTACATGGAACTATAATATGAGTCTATAATATTAAATTTAATAATTATTTTTTTAACAAAATTCTAAGAGATGAATAAACTATTAACTATAAATACAGAAACTTTTAATAAAAATAAAGACTACTTAAGATTCAAGTTTTCATTTTAAATATAAAATTTAAACATAGTTAAAGCAAAATGAGATCCGGAAACCATTAACACCGAGAGAGCACAAAAGGAATTAGATATACCTGATAATATGGGATAAAACTGAACCAGTCACGTTTCCAAAGGGATGAGGTCGATCCTGAACAAATACCATTTCACACGCTCTACAGTATTATTGAAAATAAAAGCGTAAAACGCCTATACCTTCTAGCATTTTATTAACAGAAAGGTGGTGGTAAAATCACTGCGCCCTCGTTTCGGGTATATTTTATGTTATATATATTTATTTACTTTTTTCAGCATCACACTATATTAAGCATTTGGCAAAGAGAAACCTTGTGTTTAAACACTACTTCCAACTTTCTGCTAAATTCTGGAGGCATTGTGTGTTGAGCGGCGACACCAGAAAACGCTTGAAAAAAACGTATAGCTTATTGGCCTAAGCTCTTGAACGGTTTCCAAATAGAAATCGAACCCAAACCGTCGCATTTCACAGTTAAAAACTGTGTCGCCGCTCCATGGCGACCTTTGAAAAAAGCCAAAATGGTGTTTATAGTAAATACACAATGTAATTTATGGCACGGCCATAGAAAAAAGTTTGAGCCGCATTAATAGCCTTACCAGCGTTCACCTGTAAAGTAATAGCCGATTAGAAAGGCAGCAAAATTGTCGGCTTCACCGGCCAGCCGACGATTAATCAGTACTTTAGTAATCTAAACACATTAATAAGGGATGAAGTGGCTTAAAAAATATATATTATATACTTAACTAAATTAATCTTTTAAAGCTAGGTAAGTAGGTTTTTTTTGCGTCTATAAGGATTACCGTTGTGCTTTCATTTTGCTTTGATTGAGATCTCAATCTACTGTTCAAGGTAGTCGTCGATTCAATCTTTATTAAATAGATATATATTACATAAGTAACACAACTTATTTAAAGATATAACAAATATCATAGAGTTCAGTTACATTATAGTACGGATTCGAGAAATTTATAAAGTAAAAATTTCAAATCAATAAATTAATTAATATAAGAATAGCATAAAATTTAGGGGTGAAAACAGTAAATTCATAATTTAATTATAACAATATCACTCTGCGGGTAGCGGTTCACGTCTTTGTATTAGAAATTATTTCAAGATAACCTAACGATATTATCGGTCGCCTCTTCAATGATGACGGCAATGATAACCTACATAGCACTGATATAAATTCGGTAAGCCAAGCAACGTAACGATCGCTGATTGTAATAATAAATGATTCAAATGTCTTAATTGAATATAATTAATTTTTAGACAATGAATTGTGAATATGGTAGAAAATGGTAAAAAATATATAATTTTTATTTAGTATTTTTATATAAACATTATTACTGTAGGTCTAATAACTTAGTTAGATAAGATTTCACTGATATTATCATCAGAACTTCGTGGTTGTTTAGTAAACAGATGGTATTTAGAGATGCAATTAAAATTCTAATAAATATTTGTATTTATGTAAGAGTATTTTTATATGTTGATGCTATCGCCGCACTTGGAAAAGTAACACTGATCACGCGATGTAATATTCTTTGCTTGGGGAAGGTCTTAATATTTTTTTTTAATCTCTACAGTCTACAAGACAAAAAGCGGGGTGGGGTTCCGACACCATATACCTAATGGAAGTTGTTGTATTAACCATGCGGGAGATAAGTTAATCTAGAGAAAATTTCATATTTATAGTAAAGTTGCTACTATCAGTTCAGTAAATAAGATATTCATATTTATTATGGGGTCATATATATAAATAATTACATCATAGATGAATTGTTTGGCCATTATTTGTTGATTGATTATTAATACAAAACCGACTGAAGGATTAACTGACCGGAAGAAAGGATTTTACATTTCGGTAATATTAAGTTTCCGTCAAAACACGTATGTAGCTTAGACCACATTGCCATGACATTTTTATAGTATAAGAGTGCTGCATATATCTACAAATATCTATTAGTTCATCAAAATCCAAACAAGTAAACCTTGTAGAAATTATCTATCAGTATGTATTCATGAGTAAAACCATTGAAATTCGTGATTCATTCAAGTGGTATCCAAAAATATAAGCAATATTTGTGGTTTTTATTAATATTTCCATGCTCCCAATGTATCGAACGCAGCAAATTTTGTGGCCACATGTCGACAATTGTGGCTCTCAAAATTTGTTGTTTGACCACTGTGAATATTTGTTTAAATTATAAATAAAAAATTATCAATGTAAATTCATTACTACAATTTCGATAAATAATGTTATTAAGAGATGAGCTTGACATGATGAATTAATAATTTCGTCAATATTTTAACACATTTTAACACTAAAATGTAGTGTGGTGTGTTAGTGCGTTTGATAAATAAAATTAAATTTATATAACAATTCACTTACCCCTTTCACCAACAAAGATGTCATCAATATCCACAAGTATCCATCTGTCGAGGCTCAAGCTCAGCTGGCCGTGGCTGAGATAACTCAGGGCGTCGAGGAACAGTATTCGATGCAACCAAAACTGGAGTCCGGAACCGAACAGAACTCTTTGGACGCCGTCCAAGCGCCCGTGGTCTTGTACTACAGTCGCTAACGGCATTCGGTCCTCTATACGGAAATAGAAATATGACAACGTTATTAAACTCATCGAATTTCATCGTCTTTGATAACAATATAAGAATACAACTATAGCGAAACATCTCGTGTTATTAAAAAGGGAAAACAAACAACTCGCCCGGAGGCTACAGGACAGAAAATGATATTTCAATATAATATTTGTGGAAAACATTTTCTACAAAAGCCGCAAAATTGTTCTCCCTCGGAGCTCTAAAAAACAGAGTCGCTTTAAAACGTTTCTGTTAGCGAAGCTTGTTTGCGGTTCACGGAACTGACCCAAAATACACACCCACGTTACGAAACAAGGCTAATTCCAAGAAACTGTTGAGGTCTGGAATAATAGCCAAGTTCTTGCTAATAGGCTTAAAGTGGAATACGAGTTCACGGACGCTCGTTTTGTTATTAATTAAAATTATCTATCGGACGCTTCGTTGGATAATGTTATTATAATGACGTACTTGTTTACATTTATGTTTTGGGTTTGAACAAAATTTATTTGTATGTTTATAATTTCACGTGTATGAAATTTTCTGTGACCTTATAAATTAAAAGATAACCTTTTAGATTATAAATAACTTTTCGGCATTTTTTCGGTAAGGTTATTGAAAAGGTATGGATTCGTTTCTTATATTCCTAATTGGCTGATAATATTTTTACTCAACCGCAAAATATATTTTCATTTAGTAGCTTTCACAAGTATAAAAATGTGTCAGCATTCACGCAATAAAATATGTGTACATTTCTTACTAGCATCAACGTATACACAAATAAAAGAACACGCGTGAAAGCTAGTAAATATACCGGGAGAGAAATGGGAACCTGTCAATTTGCGCATTTTTATAGACTAGGCCCCGAGCTCCCCTCGAGATAAGAATTGTTTTTATTGGTCTGGCTATCAATTTAAATAAGTAATTGACTTTCCCACACCGGGGCAAAGGCCTCGTCGAGGATATTTTACTCAATAAACTGTAATTGTCTTAATCGTCAAGGACGGTGCTCATAAACTTCGCCTTAATACTTTATATGAATCATATTAGGGGTTAGTTATAATCTAGTATTTCTTTTACCTTGTAAAGGCTTTAGGAATGTATGCGTTAAGTTATTAGGTATAATTTTGATTGACATTACCACAAGCATTATGAGTATAAGCGGTCACTTGGCCTTTATTGAATTAACAGTGAGGTGTACTGTAGCAAATTCATTTGACCTCTTAACAAAAGTTTTGAAGCCTATATAAGACCAAGACTAACCAATGAAAGGCAAAATTTTAAATTGTGCTTTCACTATATTTTAAATTAGAACAATATTAATTATAATCACTATATATAATACTCGAAAAAAAATATAAAGGTAGAAATAAAATCAATAAGACTAGTACAACGGACATCCCCGAAACGGAATTCCCCTGAGTGGGAATTGATCCCACATCCGTTGCGTTTGCCACTATTTAGCCACACACTCGTATCTCTGTGCTGAGACGACCTCAATTCAAACTAATTCACAGTAAGCAGATAAGTAGGTATACAAAATGCGCTAAAGATCACGTAATCTAATGTTAAACAATTGACCTAGACACACTTCACGGCGTGAATCCGGCCGGCGCGGCGCAAACAGGCGATCCCTGCTAATGAGTAAGTTGAATGGCTTCATCCAGTATGTGTGTTAAGTATGCAATAAATTTAACAAGATTTATTATTTTATACCTTGTTGAATAAATTTAAAAAAAAAATCTATATAGCAAGCAGTCGTGTCTGACTGCCATATTCAAATATGCAATTTACCCTCCATTTGACTTTGAGTTCATATATTTATTCAGTGCAACCTAATTAAGCATATAACATTTCACAACATTATTTTATAGTTCGAAATTTAAATAGGCGCGCTATACACAGCAAAGCTGTAGGAACTTTGGCTTCCATAGCATCAACAGCACATTAGTGTTTCTTCTTCTCTTTAAAACATGCATGTAGATTCATTAAAAACGACCTTTTGAAAAAACATTCATATCGTTGAGGCCAATCGTGGCACAGACCTGTGACTGTAAGCGCGGCAGAATGTGGGTTGAATTCCCATTCGAGGAATTGAAATATTTAATATTTTCATTTCTTCGCTCTGGTGTCGGGGTAAAGTGGAGTCCTGCCACTATCCAGAAATCAGCGGAAAATGGGGACCAGAGTGTCTTAACACTACATCCCCTCTGCTTACCCCTACAAAAATCAATAATAAATAGATCCTATCGTTTTATTTTTTCAATACATATTGATATAATAGACGGCCAATGTCCCTATAGGTTTCATGGATCATTAGCGCAGAGCGTGTCCGAGCGGCGCCAAGTATTTGTATTCACGGCGTGCGGCAATCGTGCCGGAATTCCACTGATGTCATCTAATTCGATATTTTATGAATAGTGTTGCGTCGCACGTAACCCCTTCCGTGCCACACATTTTTATTTTCGGGGTACCTACGTATAATAACGTATTTCACGCATGTTTGCCAGAGGAAAGAAAACGTTCGTGTTACGTGAGCTGGCGGAGAATTCACCTTTTTATCGTTCGAATGTTCGGAGATATATCTACATTGGATATTACAAATATTTACGTATTTCATTGATGACACGCGTAAGACGAAGTAACAATGTAATTTATGACTCCAATAAATATTGTCATTGCATTCGTTGTTGATAATTTTTTTATTAGCTTCACACAGAGTCCGGGTATAGGAGTACATAGCAGGGTAGGCAGAGGGGACCTGGGAACCTAGTGTTAAGACACGTCATTCTCTATTTTCCATCCATTTCCATACCTCCAGTTATTGCGGCAAGATTGGCCTTAATTCAATATGCGTTTCAATATAATATTATATTACGTTACGTATACATACCATTTGATCCATAGTCATTTTGTCTCAATGCCCAAGCCACAGATTCGTAAGTGGAGGAATTTGCACGAAACACAGTCCAATGATCGCCCGGCAAGGATCCCCAAGCGGTCTCGCCCGCACGAGCTAATCTCAACACTGGCGACGCCGGGTTCAGGGCAGCATCCTGAATAAAATATGCAAAGTAAGCGACGACATGACATTTCATGAGATAGTTAAATATAAAAGGTACTTACGTAAATATGCAGAGTGATAATTATAATATGTGATAATTAACGAATAATATCAATTGATTAGCCTTCAATCTTAATACACAAAAATTACCTAACAAGAAATGATCAAACATTTTTATCGCGCATCTCTCTCCTTTTGTTTATATTAACAGAGAAAAGTAAGGAATAATATCAACAATCTACCTCCTACACAGTTAGTTTAAAGTCCATTCAAAAATTATTTCCTACTAGTAGGCCTCCTCCTTTTACAAAAGTCAGTTAAAAATATAAAAACCGTCATTACAAAGGTAATTTCTTTAAGATGAAGAGTAACCGCGTAGGCGACGATATAGTATGTAATAAATCAATTTACCTTAAGCCTTAAATTGGTATGCATGAAGAGTGGAAATCCTTTCAGCTGAGCGCCAACGAGGCTCTCCTCCCCTGGCGTGGCGAACCCAACGACCCCTACTGAATATTCTCGACAATATTTGTCGAGAAGTTCTCGATTCCATTTGTCCATATTTGCATATTTCGACAGCGACTCGAACACAATCACCCCGTATCGCCCCTTGTCCAAAGTGGTTAACACTGGCAGACTTTTGCCCGCTACTTCCACTTTGTACCTGTTTAGTATTAAATATATTAATTATTTTATTATATCTTTTAGCTAGTTAGCATTCAATTTTATTTTGTGCTACCAAGTTAATATATTTAGGTAATTATAGCATAAAGAAGGGCAATGCCTCAAAAATTCTTCGGAGAGAGAAAGGAGTGTCTTAACATAAGGTTTCCTATGCTGTTTTACAAATTTATATTAATACAAGAAATCATAATCAATTTTAATATAAACGTATATGTGTTACATATATTTTGCGTATCCACACAGTTGTCGCGTCGCTGTCGTGTCACTGAATTGCGTTATTTTTTATAATTGCCAATTAAATTGGAACATAGAAATACGATCTGAATAGATGCAATGTTTTCCAATTACTGTGAGGATGTTTTATAATAGTAATATTTTCTCTTTTGTCGGTAAAAATAAACATGACAACCGAAGTGTTGGATCATTTAGTTTAATTTTAATTGGTTCAATAACGAAAATAATAGTGGGAATGTCAAAATTTATATTATATAAATATTAAAAAAATACGTACTCGTTGGTAAAAATCAGGATAACGAAGGAAAATATCGAAACGTTCATTTGCTCGAGTTAAAGCGGGTTTCAATTTGGCAGTCCAAATGCTCACATACTAAGGTAAAACGGTAAGTTGCAAATAGCACTTACGTACCTCGCTGAAATATCTGTAATTCATATACTCTAACCTAAGTATATAATATAAGCTGCACTCGTTCAAACTTTGCGAGTTGGCAACGTAGTAGATCATTGATATTTGCTATTGAAAACTGTATGAGCTCGAAAACCGTATCAAGATTTGGTATAAGGATTGTACACATAAATTAGCTTCCGATAGATACAGAATCTAATTATTTTAATTAGTGTGTCCTCCTATTAGGGAAGACAGTGCTCAATTTAAATTAAAGCACGCGAAACGGCCCAATTTAACCGTGAACCGAAAGCTACGAGGGCCTAATTCGTGATAAGGGAACGAGAGTTGAATAACAGGGGCATTGCGACAGAGGCGCACGGTCCCCGAGATAATAGAGGCAATCGGTGAAGGGTCGCGTCGCACTCGTCTAAAGTGCAAAGTGTACCTATATATGTGATAAAGTAAGAAATTAAGGGCTTCTTAGTTTTTTTGTTAAGTATACATGAATTTTAATAGAATATTATAATTTCAATACATTACAATAATTTCTTGCCTACAATTGATTTCAAATGTGGATATAAATACAATGGAGAAAAGAGGAAAGCAATATAACTGTTCATACTAAACAAGTGGGCAAGGAGTGTTATAAACAAGAAGTTGCGAGAGCACGAGACGTCACAATAAGGGGCGCTCGCGGTGGAGACTGGCTCTAATGGCGGTAGCAAAGTGCTACGAGTTAGTAAACTAACGGCCGCTGGTTGCCGCAACTGCCTGCCTCTATACAACTTAAGGACCGGTCCACAAGTTACTGGCTTTGTTATTAGGCGCTTGCCTACAATCTCTAAGAGACAAGTGTCTCGATCTGGATCAAACTAAGCCCCAAAAAAGCTCTATCAAGATATCCAAAATTGATTATATTTGACGATTATCGATGGCAAATGACGCAACAAATATGTATGTACGAGTATATTTAGAAATTGTTACAAGTAAGGATTTGAAACAACGACAAAAGATTAAATTGAACTGCGCTCAGAAGGTACCCACTCAAACCTGAAGCGATCGTAAAATCAGTAAACGGCAATTATGTAAATGTGAGCCATAAAATTTTCCATTTCCAGATCACTTGAACAAATCAAGCATTATTGCTCCTTATCTTTTATAGGTTAAGTTTTGAAAGAATTAGGAATGCGTAAATTTATCCTGATGTAATTAAGTAATTTCGACAGCAATGAGGTTTTATGGGGAAAGAGGCAAAGGAAAAGCGAGGCGCGATACCATTTCGACTGGAACTAACTGTGACCGCAACGACTTCCGCTAGACGAAGCGGCAACGGCAAAGTGAAGCGGCCGCCTTATAACTTCACGTTACTGAACACACCTACTTGTTGGGAGCACGGTATTAATTAGTTTGCATCACATGAGCAGAATAAGATGTCTTAATTATTAATAATAATTACTAATTTGGAGTTGTATCACCTGTTGTGTAATACTATACAGCGTGCGTGCTACATGTAGGAGATTAATTAGAGTAATTTTAATTAACGTTAAGACAAACAATATAAATTATTACTGAACTACTGAACAAATAAGCGTAGATAAATGGTAATCTATGCTTCATCTAAATTATATTTGATATTTAGTTCACAAATTGTATTTTTTTTTAATCACGCTGTATCCCGCATATAGCAGGTTAACTTATATACATCTAGTTAACATTCTAATTTTTGAAAAGTAATACTTACTAGCATTAAATAATTTTGCAAACGTTACGGTAATTTCGTCATTTTTTTTAATATTTTATATTAATAATTTGTAAGTAAAATTTTATTATTAACGCAATATAGCATACCTACACACGCTTAGGGGACAGTCTGACCCTCCTGATGTTAATTCGCAAAATGACATCCAGTAACTGTATTCGCTTCCGTTGGCTTCCCGTTTTATTAATCTTTTAGAGGCCAAAAGCAAATATGACTTGGAAATTGTCAATTTACTACAGCACTATTTCAATTTACGGGCAATCTACGGGGAACAAAGTGACTCCTCCTGCGGCGACTCAGATATGATTTTGTGTTTAAAAATATTTCAGAAGAAGGTATAAAACGTCGAGAAATTCTTTACTTATTTTCAGTTTCACGCAAATAGCAAGGTAGGCAGAGTGAGCCTAGGGTTAAGACACTCTGCGGAAATCAACGCCGTAACTCATTTCAAAAATATTAAATATTTCGTTTCTTAATATTTAACATTTTAATTTTTTCACGTTTACAGTCACACACTTGTTCGTTTGCGCCAGGACTGGCCTCATCAAACAACAATAATTCGCTCCTGGGCTAGTTTCTTTTTTAACATAACAATAACGTCAACTATATTACCTATTCTTATCTTAATAATTTGACATAAAATATACAAAAAAAAACAATTTCAGTTCAATAGAAAAACATAACTTAAAAGTTAAAACCAAGTTACAAAAAATATTGCACAAGAAAAAGCTATTCGTGGCCCGTCAAACATGTCATAAGCGAGCGCAACACCGACATCAGTTAAGTCGGTTTCAAGTAGAACCGATTTTTATATAGCGAGAGAGTGACAGGCACAGGAGGGGAGAGGCAGCCGGAGGACAAACACGATAGATAGGTTTGTGCCCCGCCTTTGGGGCCCGACTCCTTCAACTGGTCTGCAAACACCGTACACTAATAGCTAGTCATCAACAAAGCAGCTCGGGTAAATATTGCGACAGGTTTTAAGACACTTTACTAAATTACTTCTGCGGGAGTGATGTAACGATTTAATTTTGATTGTATATAAATGTCGTCAGAGTCGTAAAAGAACCTACTTAGGCTACGGGCTTTAGATATGTAATTTATGAAAGAAAACGGCGTCTCAAGATCAATCTCAGACTTGAGAGCGTTTTAAAACCAAATACGAGCCTAAGTGAATTAAAATAACTGAATGTTGAAATTGATTACATATTTGATTTATACCTTAAATTTTCATACATTATATTATTTTATAAATATTTACTAAGTGGGATAATAATTAACATTTACTTTTGCATAACCTTAATTTAGAACATTAGTCAAAAAATAATTTAGAATATATTAACGTAAAAAAAAATAGTTATCAAAATTATGTTTAAAAACAAAATGAATATTGAATAATAGAATAGAATTAAATAATAGAGTATTCACATACTCTACAATATAAACTACATTAAAAAACAATATATATCTAAATATTAGTCTAATATTAGTTCATATTTCTATTAAAAAGTATTTCGAAATGCGCCAGACATCTGCTGTTTCAAATTGTAACATAAACAGGACGATAAGATAATATAGAAATAGGTAAGTAAAGTATAAATCTCTTTTATGTGAATCATGATATTGCACATTGCTAACGACTGCGATGTAGAACCAACCATAGCTAGAGGGAAATTATAGATTAAACATTGAGATTTGAATAATACGAGGGTTATTATTGCTAGATTGTCTATGTATTTAATAGATACTTGTAAGATATTCGCTCAATTAGCTGAATAAAAATATATATCCTAATATTTACTTTAGATAATAATAGAAGAAATTATATAGAAAATACTTCTACTACAATAGTAAATCTTGTTTATTAAGTAATTCTTGTTAATTATTTATTTGTATTATAGTTATATTAAGACCGTGGCCACTGGCATATATGGAAAGTATCGATGTATTTAGCAACAACATCGATTACGATATCCGAAATAAACGGAAGTAAAAAAATTACAAATATCGGGAGCTCTTTACTCATTTACCGTATTAAAGTAACTAGATAGTGATTTTAACTGTAACTAAAAGTCATAAGTATAATCTTACCGTATACGATTGGCCACGAGCAACTCGGCGATGTCGCGTCCCAAGCGGGAGTAGAGAGATTCCGCTATCACCAGCACCTTGGCGTCGATGCGTAAACGCGCGTCCGAGCGGTGGTCGCGCGCTGTTTGTTGCTGGGACGCGAGCAACGAGCATTGCGACAGCGGCCGCGGCACCCGGTCGCGCCACACTAAGCTGGAAGCCAAGGTTCTGTTAAATATATTGAAGAACAAATATTTTATTAATAATGAAGTGATGGTAGAATGGCTATATTAGTGAGCAAAACATGGTAATTGTGACTGTCAGCTTCATCACCAAAACTTAATTTAATTTTCGCTTTGTAACAAATAATCTTTACCATTATAAACATCATAATATAATTATTCACAATATAAGTTCAGGTAATTAAAACTTTCCTAAAATTGATCACTTCGCAATCTCCTAGTAAAATTTTGATGAAAATCAATCAAAAGCTGCCAAAGTTATGGCTGCGTTTAAAGCCGGAGCCACATCAAAGAGCCATTATGGTCTATCTCAAAAGCGTGAGAATAAATAAAAGGCGGAATTTGTGGGAAATATTTATACGTAGGCACGGAACCGTGCCGTGGCTGAGTTGCCTCTTCGCTTTAATGAAAGCCCTGCCCCGTCCGACCGGGTGAAACTTTAACGACGACCTGAAAAGAATAACTGAGGCAAAGGCACTGCTTATTTGCTATCGAATGAAGGCTACTACGGCGAGCGAAGCAATTCATTATTTACTTTAGACGACATTAATTAAATTGTCATTATTGTATTTTCCTGAAATGATATCACAATTAACTTACAAACGGGCGTATGTATAATATACACTTAAAATAGCAGTTATGTCTACAATTTATATAAAATCTTCAATATGAGATAATCAAACTTAATAGTGTTTGGGAAACAGCTTCCATTAATTAGGCGGAACAGAAGTTTCGCTATAAATTCCCAAAGTCGGGAAAACTTGCCGCCCCTGCCGCCCCTGCCGCTCATCGCAGCGGTGTAAATTTAAGCTGATAAAATAAAATATGATCGTCCTGGCGACACGACATCCGCCCTAATTACATAAAATCACGTTATAAATTACTCTGAAATATTCGCCTCCTCGTTCTAATTTAGAAGTGAAAAGCTGCCAAACAAAGGGCGACAAGGACGCCCGGCACAAAGTTAAACGCTTTTAATTCTTTTGCGAGGCAATTTCCTGCGTTAACGGCTAATTTTATGCGCAATAAATCTTTTCCAATATTTGAAACAAATGGTCATAATATCTAAATATGACGTGAAACTTATCCCAAAACAGTAGAAGAAAAAGCTCATATTATATACCCCTCGGTAGGTGCTGCTAACCGTTATTATAAAGGTACAATAGCAGCTGACCCATGTCTCACGACTGAAAGCAAATATTATATTTAAATATATAATAGGATTGAAAAGCTTTGCCGGCTGTCACGCAATTCAACAATAGACCGAAGGTAAGTCCACAACTGTCAAAGCGCTACTATGCTGCAACGTTGTGGAAAATTAAAGGATGTTATTAAATTTAGACGACCGATGGTAGCAAGTACAGAAATAACAATTGACAATGTTATCATCAAGTTAATATTAAATTACAATTTAAGTACTGTTCTGTGAATTAAATATATTATATGAAAACTATTCAACTACATAGTCAAAAGCTAGAAATTTCAAAAGATTTATTTTACACTACCTACCGGTATTTCAAAGTTTACTTTTTATTTCTTTGTACGAGAGAACTAATTGACACGTACAATACATGTTGTCATAGCAACGTGTATGTCACTTTATACAATAGTGTATTATAATATGAAATGTGTGGTGATTGTGTGAGTTATATTTTTATTTTAAATATTTTGTGCATTATTTTTGAAAAGTGCTTTCTGCACTCCTTCTTTAAGTATAAACTATAACTATGCTACAATTTCATACTCCTCTATCCTCACAATTTTTCATAAAAATGGTGCACACAGCAAGTTGTCGCTTCACGTATTAATATATAGATAATTTATATAAAAGTGTATATTATATAGATACAATGTCTCTAAGCGATAGAAAATACAAAACCGAGTTATTTTCCAATATAATAGCACCTACCTATTAGATTTCGTAAATATGATCCGACCAATGTAAATTAATTAGGTGCGCCAATAAACTAAACGTAGGTATATTAGTTGCGGTTAGCCTGCATTGTTATCTAACGAAACATAACATTTGTATGAAATGGACAAGATTACTAGAACGTTAATTTACTCTACTTTAAAACATAGAATACACGAAATGCTGCAAACGCGGTCACATCTAATATTATATTTTAACACAATGGAAACAATAGCCCACTAATCCCAATACACAGTGAGGTGACCGAGCGCAATAATTTCATAATAATAATTTTCCCAACATCGACGTGTTTGCCACCGATAGTTAACAAGTAAATTGGATTTTGTGCGAATGACGCATATTTCAGCTAGAGTAATTAATTATGCCGAAGCGTGTTTTACGACGTTTTAATTTAAAATTAATAACAATCGAACGAACGAAATTAAAAACGACACGTGTGACGGAAAAACCTTACACAGGCAATATCAATAACTGCCGAAAATTCAATTTGTGCTAGCAGGAGTTCCAGCTTTGTCAGGCTTTAGCTTGCATCTACATAATGCTCATTGTTCAGAGGAATTAGATTGCAATAAAGCATAGTACAGAGAGAGTGGATAATTAATGTATCGCTGACGTTAGAACGTGCTAATGCGCATAGACTACAATGAATGATGATCACCATAGTTGTATATTGTTGTTTCAGATTATATACGAAAGAGCTTTTTTTTATTATATACATGTAGAACAGTTCTAAAATGTTTAAATAATAAAATTAGTAGTAGATATATACTAAATATGTTACTAATCAAAAAATAAACTAACCTCGTAAGCGGCATGGTCACATAATACGTATAGAACACTATGGTAAGGACGGTCAGCAGCATAATGCCGGCCACGCACTTCCTCACATTTACATGACTGGCTAACCAAAGGCAACAACGAGGAGTCGCCGTTTTATGCATATGATTATAGTCTCCGCTCTCAAGCAGCGATCGCAAGCTTCTACTTTCTCCAGCCATCTCTTACAATTACACACCACTATATATACACAGCACAACACTTAGGCCTTTAAAAAGTACACTTTACAATCTCTATCTGGGAACTCTAATGGCCGCGTTTGTCCTTGGTGGTGATTTTTGTCGCCACTTTCCGTGTTTCCACATTTCATAGTAACGCGGCGAAATGCAAACGCGTGGGTGCGCCGGAAAGCTGTATGTGACGGCCATCTCGTGCCGACAAACGTATCCGTTGCCTGTTTAAAATGGCCGCCAACGCATTTTGGCGGGTTGTTCTCATCACGGCGACGGGGAGCGATCCTGGCGTTAGAGCTCACGGCATCCGTGTTAAGCACCAACGGACTCTCTTAGCCGATGTCATCAGTTTTAACTGTAACAAAAAAAAATACCTTTTAATTAAAAATGAAGCAAAATCAATGCATAAATGCTTTTTATTGCGTTGATATAGAAACTTCATATTTTCTGTGCACCAAGGACTACAGACGTGGATATGTGATATCAATTTCAGCTTGAAAATTTTACGCAATCTTGGGAGAAATGGTCTTAATAGACGGACAGGCTGATGGACAGATATACAGATAGACGGACGACAAAATGATTATATAAGGATTCTGTTATTTTTTCTTTTGGGGTAAGAAACCCAACAAAACGTAATATTGTACAATATTGATTGGAGTTTCATAAACAGTTGACTTCAAAATAGATAAAATAAAAAAAATCTACTTCACAAACTATTAAATGACAATATAATTTGATAAGGTTCAGAAATAGAAAGCTTAGATGGTGTTTATTTTAGGCACAATGAAAATTCGTATTTCCATGTTAAAAGAAACTAAACAATTGATAATCGTTTTTGAGGGATCGTGGCACGTACCGTTACAATGATATTCATAATATAATAGGAATCCCCTGAGATTTCCGAACTCATCGAATCGTGAATACAGACCGGTCGGTGGTTCCTATAAATCCAACCTTCACGTTACTTGAATGATAGCATACATTGAAGCTCGTCTTTACGCTGAAACAAACTTGTTCACCCGTGAAATTAAACAAGCAGGGCTTCAAATTTCTGTATATTATAAAAATGTTAATAGAGGTTACGAAAGAAGATTTAAACGATATTATCACTACTTAAATTGTAAAACTTGCCTTTGCTAAAAAAAAATGATTAAAATGTCGTATAAAAACAACAATAGTTGAAAAAAGAGATGGAAAGTTATTTAAATTTTAAAGCTAAGTAGATATTTAAAATAACGTAGGTATACTTTTATAAACATCAGATTCCTAGAAAATTATTCTTACTTTAACAACAAAATTATTAAATTAAAATTCGTTTACTTGTATATGTACGAATAGACCAATTTGGGCATTTGATTCAGTCCCTAAAACGGGAGAATTTGAGTGCTCAATTCGAAGCAGTGGTTACGAAGTAAAACGCGCTTTGAATCTATGATTATACAACCGTTTGAATAATATCTATTAGACGACCCATTTTTATCTTACAAATGTCTGGAAAATTCTATTTTCTTCTACGCCCGAAACATTTAAATTTAAAACTCAATACTATTTGTGAATAAAATATGTATTCGCATGTTTAGAATTGAGCACAAAATATGAAAAGATAGCGTTGAGATTACTTCTAAGAATAATTGCTCGAAGATTGTAGAAGAGCAATTAAAGTTCTTAATTAAAGTGGAAAAAACGGGACTTCTGCTGGTGTCGCTTATAGAGGAGGCGTGGCGATAAGAGTTTGAAAAAGGACGGTTAAGGAAGTCGAGGAAAAATTCTTTAGCACAATAGATACGTCGCATCTGCCAAAGACACTGGTTACGTAACAAAAAGAAAAGTTTACAAAAGAAAATAAAAAGGGAACTATTTGTTAGCTCCTCTATTATTTCAAATGATTTAATAAACCAAATATATTTTATTTATTGGTCAATGATGCTATTATGGCATAGTGGATATTTGACTAGAGTTAATATATTTTCAACTCCGGTCTAAAAAGACTACATGCGGCATTAGGTTCACCATTCAACAAGTAATATCTATTAAAAAGGCCAAATGTGTCGAAGTGTACTGTGTGCCTACGCTGATAAATACTAATGAATGATGAAAAAAATAATTATTATAAATTAATTATTTAATAATTAATTTCTATTTCAGATGTCGTGTTGTGTTAATTACAAAATCTCATGTACCTTCAAAGTAACTTTCATATTGAAAGACAATGCTATCACGTGTGGGTCGTCTCAACTTATTATAACTTTGGCCGTTCACAACACCTCGTCTCCGTTGAAAGCTTCAGAAATCCACAAAATAAGGTAAGCGTTAACACGAAACTTCCTCAATGCAAGGATCTACAAAATATCTATAACTATATGAATCATAATAAGACGTATTGTGAGGTTTATCTTGTGATATTATTTATTTTATTACTGGAGCATTTTATTATTTTTATACCATTTATAATTAAACATATTGTAATTAAAATATGGACTTTAATATAATCGACGTATAAAATATGTAGCAAGGTAAAAGAAACTATAATGTTTAATTTGTAAACATTATAGTTTCTTTATAGTTTCTTTACATTATAGCTCCATATCATGCACATTTCGATTTCTTTTAAAATTGAAAAGTGACTGGTCATCCCCATATCTCGTGTACGGTCAGCAAAGTTAAACAAGTAAAGGGCAGTCCGTTCTCCATTTAATTGCATATTTGGCCAAATCTGCGTAGATTAAAATCTCATAACCAAGCTTTGCAGTCAGATATCTTCGAACTACACCGCAACGATAAATTCTTCAAAAAAAAAAAAACACATTTCTAATATATTTAAGTCAGAGTTTGGTCGAACTAACATTAGCAACGTCAAGTTAACACGATTATTCAAAATTTATGCAAGGCATTATACAAGGACAACGGCCTTGCATAACGCCTTTAGTGTCCGAGAGCCGCCCCGCTGTCTCCTTTATGAAATCTCTTGATATGATATATGAGGTTACACTGTCAAGTTATTGCTTCCAAACGAAGAACAAACTCAATCTAAATTTGATTTCTATATTATACTGTTTTAATAATTGTTCATGTAAACTTTTAAATGGATATTGCAATTATTTTATTGCTTATGAAAAAATGTCGAATCAAAAACCACCTTTAGAAGTGTTGAACACTCAGAACTGCACCAGAAATATAATATAGTCCATTCTTTGGACTATATTTCTATTTAATTTATTATTTGATGTATATCTAGTAAAGAGAGAGAGGGCCCCGCGATAATCCCCGCAACCATTAGGCGCGACCAACCTTGCAAATCGTCCGCATATTTCGGGCCAAGATTAATTGTTCTTGAATATCATCTATCACGGTGAGCTCTCTCATGACGGTTCCAGTTATGCGTACGACATTTTATTTGAACGCTATCACCGTTAAAAATAACACAATATAGCTAAATATCAACATTTATGTTTATATAGTTATATCATACAAAAATTTTTAACAATTTTGTTCGAATTTACGATAAAATAAATATATAAATATTACTATACATACCTAAACTACGCAGTCATATTGTTTCAAATTTTAAGAATATTTATTATATTATTATAATTACTGTGGTCTTGTGTTAAAAAAGAAATTTTCGCCTAATCATTTCATTTCGCTGATAAATCAACGTTTTAAGTCCAAAATTCTAAATTCGTTAGGCGAAATTAGGTCGATTACCGACTCCCCAAAAGATAAATCCTTAGTTAAAAACATCCCCCGGCGAGTTTATTGCGCAGCGGACAGGAACAAATGGAGTCAATCTTTTTTTGCTCCAAATGGAAAAACCGAAACTGCTACATTTTCAACGTGTAAAGTTCGATATCAATCAAGTCGACCTTTTTTCAATAAACCCACCACAGAGTTCCCCAAAGCAATTTTTCGAGTAATTTGACTCTTAGATACGCGGCGTTTATTGGCTTTCACTGGCGTCAGGTTTGTTTCCGACTATCGTAAACAATTTATGTGAAGAATTCTACAATAAATGGAGGGAAAATTTGGCTTGTGTGCAACTACCCTTATTACATAAACTAAAAATGTTATTATAATATAACATTGTCGACGTCATAAAACTAGTTCGGAATAAGTGTTTTGAAACCGTATTGCATCTGTCGTACTTGCCATTAGCGGCGGAGATTGTACGCTGGCAAAAGGAGAGTTGATTAAAGAGCTCCAGTTTATAGTGCGCGTTGCCACAATGAATATTCAGTATTTCAGTGCATAAGCATAATGCGGCCACAATCTTAATGCCGCTGTCGCAACCGCCACGCTGCCCATTTCTCATCTTAAATGCCAAGAGCAACTCGTTTGACTTCCTAACTACGCCTTTTTTGTCAATTTCCTTTGAATGGTCTGTACAGGCAAGCTGTTTATTTATAACGACTACGTTTCGTTTTAAAACGTTCCAAATATACTAAATGTATACAGCACTTAATCTTAATGTAGGTTTACGGATAGTAAATCTGGGATGCCTTTCACCTTCTAAAATGCAAATGTCTAATGCCTATAAATGTAGAGTACCTACAGTATATTTGATATTTACTTTAAATTGAATTCTTTCATTACCATTCTACCATTTGTAGATAGTTTTCATATTGAAAACAATTTAAAGTTATGTAGATACCCAAAACTCATGTATGCTTACAATACAAATATTTAAATGAATAATTAAAAAAATACTTAAACATATAAAGATGGAATTCAACTATATGTCTTTATATATATTTTATTTTATTAAAGCCAATACTATGCACATTTTAAATTTGACTGAACCGTAAATATTTTGCTACGAGAGAAACCATTAGACATCATCTTAACCTCGTACAGGGAGTTTCGCATTCATCATACACTAAGCGAAAGGCAAACGGGCACGGAGTGTAAGCATACTATTCCACGTATGAGCTACCGTTTCAAGTGTTATGTCAAGAAAAAGCGCTAAAGGTGTCGCTTCCGCTCAAAACTTATCTATACAAAACAAACTAACTTTTAATGTATATTCAAAGTTAGTTTGTTTTGTATAGATATGTTTATTGCTTATAGAAATGTATATAATATTAACATAATAATTGTAATTACAATTCAAATATGTTATTTGAAATCAACAATTGAAGTCAAAATATGATATTTTAAAAATAAATATTTAAAAATACGAAAATGTGAATGCGACGAAACACATCAAAAAGTTTTTATGAACCTCTTCAATTTTATATATGAACATAATTCAAGCAATGTTTTTCTCTTATTCGCTCATTATATTGTCTTGAATATGGCTATAGTTGTTTACAAACAACCCCTCAATGGACCGAGGATTTATTTTGTCTCGCCCCCTGCAGAGATTTATGTGCGTACCGAACAGAAAACTACTTCGTCCCTTTTGCTGTATAGGAAAAAAGTGTAAAAACTTAAAGATATTCTTTTAAAATGTTCTGCTGCAAAGCTAAATTATCGTGGATTTGATTCCCACTTGAAGAAATGAAATATTTATTATTTTCATTTTGTCACTCTGACAAACGTTGGAGCCTCCAACGCGGTGTTGGTTTTCGCCGCTCAACACGCAATCGCCTTTAGAATTACAAGTCAAAGTAGTAACTTACGCTATTTTGAAAATCCTAAAAAATGTTTAATAAAAGTTGTGCTCAAATTCGGAAGGTTCAAATTAAAAAACTTTAAGGCTAAATATAAATAAAGTTAATTTTTACAGTGCACAAAGATTACAGTGCCTGTAGCACTGTAGATATTAATCACCTAATATAAGTATTGCGAAGTGAATTCAACTAATAGTGAAAAAACCTAAACTAAGATTAAACTTTATCTAGTTAAAGTTTTTAATCATAGATAAACAAGAGCGAAACCCTAAAAAATACTATTTATAAGAGTAATAATAGTACACACACATCAATCGAACATTCGTCAAAAAAATAAAATAACAATAATAGCAATTATAAAAAAAAACTCTATATCACTAAAATA
Organism: Heliconius cydno galanthus; assembly: GCA_036379175.1. Classification (NCBI taxonomy): domain Eukaryota; kingdom Metazoa; phylum Arthropoda; class Insecta; order Lepidoptera; family Nymphalidae; genus Heliconius; species Heliconius cydno. The sequence continues at coordinate 538,947 of JAKRZM010000615.1, forward strand.
TAAAAATTATAAAAAAATGTAAAATTGAGAGGTATCTTTGTACATATTATGATGCGATCAATTTACTAAAGAGCTTTTGCATGCCTTGCGTTAAGTGTTTTTCATTCTTCAATATATTGGTTTGATGTTTTCTCGCTTCTTGTTTAATATATTTCTATTAAATATTTCCTTCTCCATTTACCCCACACTAGATAGGTGTGGTAAGTGAATACCATTTGATGAATACTAATTATATTCTAAAGTAAATATTATAGACACAGAAAATATTGATTTTTATGCTCAACTTTTAGCCAAAGTAGTAGTATAAATCTTTCATGCTAAATTAATACATAGGTAAACATGTATAATCATAGCATAATAAATAAATAACTTTAAAGAAGAGTTTAGATCTAATATATTTTAAAACAACCAATTATTGATATTTACAAAAAGAAACTTTTAAATTAATATAAGGTACTTATTAAATATTTAGCAATTTGATACTCATTTATCAAATTGCTAAAATAATTATTAATATTAAATATTAAAATAATTGTAAGTATTTAATTATTTGTTAAAACACCAAACTTAAAGATCATCTTTATTATAAATGATTTTCAACCACTAATATACTTTGTAAATAATAGATAAATAACGTTCACTAAAAAAGAAATCATAGTTTTTTAATAAATGTTATACCTATTACGAATGTCAATATTACGTTATACTTGTAACCTAATAAATAAAAATCTTAATGGTGCACATAAGGCAATCTCCTCAATAAATCAACATTTAAATCTGAAAGATATATCTATGCAATATTCCAAAAATTACAAATTTGCTATAAACAAATACCAAAACAAAAGTAAAATATCTTACCCAAGTACTGATTGCAGGAGGCTTTGGCGAGAGCAAATCCTGACAATAAACTCTTCTAAAGTGATATACAATAAAAACTCTTGATGTACTATTTAATTAATCTTAAATATCAAAGAGGAAGCAACACTTATTGTCACACATTTCGTACTCGTAAACGACGAGACGCGTTGGCAAGTATCGGCACGCGACACGTCTACCCTCCCGTGCGTCTCGAGGCACACTGAAAACTCGGCTACGAGCTACGACCGCTCGCTGGCCTGACGGAGGCACTATCAGCCGGTAGGTTCGTAGAGGTAACCATTCAGGCTTCGCTACGACGCGCTACGACTTGCTACGACGGCCTACGTATCGCAAAAAAATATTTGGCGAAGATATATTAGGCGCGTTACGACCGCGACAGACCATTCATTCAAGACGACTCGGCGTTTCGATACAGTGCGCGATTCCGATTAGCGCTAAGCACACCAATAAATATTGATGCTGACTCCTTTGTCTTGCTCGAGATTCGTTTCGTTTTATTAATGGCAGGATACACCCATATTTGCCTGACAAATACAGTAGCTTTTTCTTTTTAATTTAAAATTATTTTATGTGATTATTTATTCTTAGTTATGAATTTTAATTTGAGATAAATGACATCTATGAATGAGTCCCGTCAC
>JAKRZM010000615.1:551553-596196 GCA_036379175.1 Heliconius cydno galanthus
TACATTTATTAAAAGACAACCAAGTGTGGCCAAGAAACGTATTGCTAATTATGTATGTTAAAAAGTTATAGGACAGTTATTATAGAGGATTTAATATCTGTGTGATTGATTAAATATTTGAAGGTTAAAATATTGGTAAGAATTTTTTTTCCAAATATACAACAGATTTTATCTACTTTATGTGAAATTTAAATTAAAAATGTTACTTTATGGTGTGATTTAATCTACAAGTTATATTATATTGTACTCCACAAAGTTAATTAAAAAAAGTTTTGTCAAAGTTAAACATGTTTTCTTTTTCAGCTTCACGCTGTATTCCGCATGAAGAAGGAGCCTAGCAGAGGGAGCCTAGAGTTAAGACACCCCGCTCCCCATTTTCCGCGGAATTCTGCAGACATTGCGTGTTGAGAGGCGGAACTCAACGCACCTCGACACCAGAGTGTAAAAAAAAAAATAAACATTCCATTTCCTCAAACAGGAATCGAGCCCACAACCTGTCGCGTTAACACTCACACCCCAGCACTACTGGCCTAAAACTGACCAGGCTAAAATAAAGGTAAATAAAGGTATAGCTCATATAAGACATATTAATACGAACAGATTAGAAACTGCATAAAATCAAGAGCTAAAAGAGCACAGACGCAGTAACAAACATTTGTGAAGCATTTAAATGGCGCTATCCACTTTTCCAATAAACCACCCGGGCGCGGCGCGGGTGCATAACGTGCGCAGATTACTTATAGCCGCCGTACCCGCCGACCAAACAACAATATTTGTTGGCACGAGACACTAGATTAGTTTTTCCTGGGGCGTTTAGTTAAGCCGTTCACGATTACACTTACTATCGTTATTCGTGGATGAGTTCGTGGTTAATGACTTTAATGTCAAAATGTTATTTGTTCTGAAAACAAATGTTTATGTAAAGCTATTTTTTTTTCTTTTCGGCGTTTGAGCGATTGTAAAACTTGATTCGTAAAATGATTTATTATATTTTTTTAGCTTTAAGCTGTATCCCGCACATAATAGCAGGATAGACAGAGGGAACCTGAGAACCTAGCATTAAGACACTCCGTTCCCATTAAGACACTTCCGGTTCTCACTTTCCGCCGAATTCACACACTTGTGCCACATCATTAATTAAATACACCGTTACACATAAATACACGAGACCGAAAAGTTTAACCATCATCAAAATGATAGATACTTATACCCATACATTTGTCCCATATTTATTTACATACTATCCTGAAACCCTAGGCAATAGGGTATTAGTAGGCTACTAGAGCCTAACCTTGCATTAATACTGCATGATTAATTAACTCTGAAGCTTGAGCGTAAATGTAAGACATTACCTGTCTGTCAATCAAGCCTTAGCTAAGCTTTATGTATGTCTAGATGTACGTAAGAACGTGTTTTGTATATTGGTGTTGTATATTATCATTTAATATAATATACATATACAACGTACCATAATGTATATATACCTAGTGGGGCCAGTCGTGGCTCAAGTACTGTAAAGGCGGCAGGTTGTGGTTTCGATTCCCACTCGAGGAAATTAATTATTTAATATTTTCATTTCTTCGCTCTGGTGTCGAGACATTCAGCTTCTCACTGTACTCGCATGTAATAATAGGTACGGTATGTATGTAAATACAGTAGATACCTATTCCTAGAACACAAATGTAGGGCAAATTATAGTGAAATTTTCAATCAATGAAAAACAATTAGATAAATAGTTCAAATATGCATCATAAACATTTACAATGTTCAAAAATATATGTATTTTAAGACTGTTTCCAACAATAAATCTCTCACCTAGCAATATACTATATCGTCAGTTGAGCAATACTGTATATTTTGAAGAAGTGGATATCAAAGTTTTCTTTTTTTTTTTTTGACGATGTTATATGCGAATCGGTGAGAAATAAAAATGATGCCTCTTTTACTATTATGAGTTTACCTGTCTGTTACAGATTTATAATAAACTTAAAAAATATTATATTTGCCCATATAAAACACATAAAGCATTACAGGCAAAGCGCGAGCAGCGGGCGCAGATGCTATCAACACAAACAAAAGGGAGGACGAGATTGTATTTCTGGTTCAACACATATGGTAACCCGTTCGCGCCTCGTAAGCCATACAAAGCCAATTGCCACAATTCAGTCTTAACGAAAGGTAATTTAATAGCTGTCGCCATGTGTGGATAACACCGTTTCTGACTGCGGTGAACTTAAGCACTTGGAACATTGTAAATGCTTTTATGGTTTATTTTTAGATATATGGGTCATATAACTTGCTACTAATATTTTGGTGTTAGATATTAAATACGAATTTATTACATGTTTTTTATAGCACAGATATCAGATTATTAAAATTATTTTAATAGGGGCCAGTCGTGGCGCAGGAGTACAAGCCTGTGCCTGTAAATGCGACAGGTTCGGTTCTCCCTCGAGTAAATTAAATATTTAATATTTTGTTTTCTTCGCTCTAGTATCGAGGCAAAGCGTGGCTTGGGAAGCGGAGTGTTTCAACTAAGTTCTCTGCTACTCTGCTACAATCGGGGTACAGCGGAAAAGTATATATATATTTATATTGCAAGGAGTGTCTACATAAGAAGATATGTAATACACGGTTTTTCTCACGGTACCTTTATGGTAAAAAAAGTAGTAATTCTAAGCACAAGAAGAAAAAAATTGTTTACTTTCACGAACTTTTCCAACTAAAAGTTACATGTTCGTATCCTCAAAAGATTAAACTTAACNTTTAGATTATTAAAATTATTTTAGTAGCAGCCAGTCGTGGCGCAGGAGAACAAGCCTGTGCCTGTAAATGCGACAGGTTCGGTTCTCCCTCGAGTAAATTAAATATTTAATATTTTGTTTTCTTCGCCCTAGTATCGAGGCAAAGCGTGGCTTGGGAAGCGGAGTGTTTCAACTAAGTTCTCTGCTACAATCGGGGTACAACGGAAAGGTATATGTATATGCCTATATAAGGACCGTTTATTTTGAGAGTGGTGTAAGTGACACTCCTTGCAATATATATATATATATTGCAAGGAGTCTACATAAGAAGATATGTAATACACGGTTTTTCTCACGGTACCTTTATGGTAAAAAAAGTAGTAATTCTAAGCACAAGAAGAAAAAAATTGTTTACTTTCACGAACTTTTCCAACTAAAAGTTACATGTTCGTATCCTCAAAAGATTAAACTTAACGATGTAGGTATCTTCAATCACGGGAGATGATAGAGACGCTTTTACAAAAAATAGTTTTTTGAAAGGCCGTAATATTTTAAGATATTCTATATCGGACTTACGCATTTTCCTTTTTTTATGTAGCGGAGTAGGTCAAGAAAATGTAATGTTAAATCATTCCGTGCTCCCTTTGCCACCGACATTGCTTATCCAGCTACTAATAAAAAAATAGAGGAGTTCGAACTCCTAACTATTGCATTATATAGCGTTTATAACGACGATGTCCTCAATTAAAATTCTAGAATACATTTATACATACATATATATACAATATTAAGATTAACCATATAAATCCCACGTATTACTCGTATAATACATGTAGTTATAAATTATCCTGATGTCCATATCAAATTAATGAGCCAAGTATAATCCCTTTATTATTATAATATTATTTGTAATTTGTAGTTGTCATAGCAGTGCTCGCAGCTCCCTGTAGCCTCATCACCCAAGAACAATGGTCCACCCATCAGGGCCTCTGTGTGGTGGTGCTGGGTGGTGGCTATCACCAAAACGAAACATTAACTCTGAAAGGGAACAATTGCAGCGGCGCGGCAACTGTTTAACATGTTAGATTGCTTTCATATATAAGCCGTTGCCGTCGCAAGATCTTATCTCACTTTATATGCATTTAACACAAACGCCTGTAATATATGTATTTCCATGCTGATAGGTAGGTACTACTGAATAGTACCATATTTGGTAGTGTTCAAAAGAACTACGATGGGTAACGTTAAAGTAACTATTTCAAAAGTTCTTTATAAGTATATTTTTGATATGGATGATTGAGATTTGTCACAAATGACTAATTTTCTTCGCCGTTGTGTTACAGAGATGGTAGTTCCTTTTAGTGGTGATTTTACCCGCAACCATCGCGAGTATATTAATATTAAAGATTGTCAACTTTTAAATCTTATTTTGGCTGTTTTCAAAAAATATTTCATATCATCAAGAGGAGGTAAACCTTAACCATTATGCTACTGCAGTCACGCGTGGACGTAACGTTACGCCGTACAAGGCATGTAACAAGATAAAATATCTCCCGGCGCGGCGCGGCGTGCCCTGTTAGAACAAAGGTCTTCCGAGTTACCGACGTCCTGAACAATACCTTTGTGTTCGCCGTTATTTCCCTTCCTCTTTCCCACTCTACACACCATATAAAAGTTCTATATCAAAATCCAGCGGTTGAACTCTATACTTCATTCAATGCAGCTCATGTACGGAACTTGATAAGTTTGCGTTAGTCGTTAATTTAACAGTTATTTACGAGCAGCAACTGTTACCGGCTCTGGTTATAGAGTTTTGTTATATAAAAGCTAACTAGCTAGTTTGTTCAAATAATTGTTCCATTACAGTTAAAAGTTCAAAATTTAAATAATTAGCAATGGTCAAACTGCAATGGCATTTGTCATGAAAACAAAATATCAATAAAATTTTCTATATATATATATCACGTAACGTACCTGGATTCATTTTTTTATGTTGCTGTTATTGACTATTTGGTAATGTAAAAAGATAAGTTCTTTCCATATCTTAATTTCAAAGAATGAAGCATTAGTGGAGAATGGAAGTGTCTTAATGGGAACAGGGTGTCTTAAACACTAGGCGTCCAGGTTCTCCCTGTCTTCTTAATTATATTTATTCCATGATACCCTAACCTGAATGAGCTTATTTACAATCTAAATGCTCACACTAATTTGTAACAATTTTCAAATAATATTATGCTAATTTAGGACTACAGGTTAGCAACAGTTACAAAAATAAATGCACATAAAATACAATAGGAGATCTTTAAAAACCTTATATATGCCTCTTGAGACATATTTAACCGGGAATGGCTTATCTTGAATGAGGCTTTCTGCAATACCATGCCTATCTCAGTACTAATGGCTTCCATGTGAAAGGTGAATGGCGCCATTCTTTAAGAGGCGGTGGTAAAAGACACCATGTTGATAATTCAATATTACTTTTTTGAATTTGAATTATAATTGTTGTTAATTTTCATATATAGGCATTGATTTTAATAATTATAGGGGGCAAGTAACGATGTTAAAAAATTTAGATTTTTTTTTTGTTTGTGCTTTTGTGCCCGCTAATCTCAGAAACAGCTTACGCAATTAATATACAGTTTTTACTATTACATTTTGGAGATCTCCCCAAAACATTTAGTGTTTGTTTTATTTAAATCGTTACATAAATAAAAAAGTTGTGTTAAAATACTCCGTTCTCCGCTTTCCCGATATCTAATAATTATTACATTTTTTTCAAAACACACATTTTCAAAACATTCAATACAAAAAGTACCTAGTTATTTATACTTTGCGCTGAAAATACATTGATAGATTAAGAATCGTTATTGCTCAGACAATTACAATAGTCGCTAGTAATTAATGGATGAAGTCTATTATTGGAAGAGTGCACATTGTCCACAGTACTATGGCTTATCCAAACCATATATTACTGACTAGTTACTAGCTGAAAAGTGTTTTTTAGGTTCACGCTTTATCCTTTAGCGGGGTACCCAGAGAGAACGGAGAGCCTCTCTCTGGATACCTCTTTCACGTCGCCCATTGTCATCCCCTTCTTTAATTATTTATGATAATTGAAAAATAATTAATTATATTATACAAATATATAAATATACAAAATACACAAATAAACAAAAAAGTTATCAATTGAAAAGCTAATTCTCCTCCCCAGAAGTCTAAATGCATACGGCATACCTAGTGTTGAAAACGTAACGAAGAATGTTGTGTTTGTTATTCATGTTATCTTTCTCAATAATTCTTCTGCCAACCGGAAAAAATATCTGAAAAATACTCTAAAAAACTGACAAGAAGTAAGTCATTTACTCAATATTTGATACTGTCTTAAATGGTCAACCACAAGGATGTCATTGAAAGTGAATATCTAGCGGAAGGGAAGCATCTGGCACCTGAGACCAAACGAGGTTCCGCCTAATGGCCTGTCGCGCGTCCATCCGCGCCGGTNTATATAAAAATATAGTACATATACGAATAAACAAAAAGTTATCAATTGAAAAGCTAATTCTCCTCCCCAGAAGTCTAAATACATACGGCATACCTAGTGTTGAAAACGTAACGAAGAATGTTGTGTTTGTTATTCATGTTATCTTTCTCAATAATTCTTCTGCCAACCGGAAAAAATATCTGAAAAATACTCTAAAAAACTGACAAGAAGTAAGTAATTTACTCAATATTTGATACTGTCTTAAATGGTCAGCCACAAGGATGTCATTGAAAGTGAATATCTAGCGGAAGGGAAGCATCTGGCACCTGAGACCAAACGAGGTTCCGCCTAATGGCCTGTCGCGCGTCCATCCGCGCCGGTGATTGATCGACACGCCTCGCGACATGTGTACATAGCCTACATCGTTTATATCTACGTAATAAATCACGCGTTTGAACTCGATAAAAGCAATATGCAATATTGGAAGGACTCACTTCATTACGCAAATACAAATGCCTTTATGCAGATAAAGATTTTATCTGGGACATACCTTTTTTTTTGTATTTACAGATTTTTTTTAAAAAAACGATGTTCAACACACTTTTTTTAAACAGCCTTTAGAACTAGAAGCGATTAAGTTTTTCATATATTATTTACTTTTTATTCATTTTTAAATATAGGTACATAAATAGTGTCATCTACGAAGACTTGCCCCATTAGGAAAATATTTCTACTATTTTTTTGGAGATGAGACACCTGCGTCCGTTTCCACAAGGAAGTTGCTGCAGACATCAGTCTTTGCATGTTGATTTCTATTAAATGTGGAAACCACTATGCGTCACTCTTAATTTACGTGATAAGGAACATTGATGTCACGTACTTATAAACATATTTTCTGAAGATTTCCTTAGTCTTAGGAAATATCCATCTTGAACAATCCGAATAAATACACTAATACTGTACTGTACTGTAAGCGAGTCGGAGAAAAGAGTGATGCGCGTCTTCGCAGATGGCGAAAGAACAATGAATAACTAAACTTTACGTATAATTAAAGCACCATTATTAACGTAGATTGGTATTCATAATATTAATTCTGAGGGTATATTTTTCCTCTTAAGAAAAAGGTTTCTTACAAAAGAAATTATTTGGGATCAAAAGAAAATATTTAGGAACAACAGAACCAGATTATTAGAGTGGAAATGATTAATTTTCCTTATAATTTCCTCGTCATTTCCAATCTTTTGAAAGACACAAAGCATTTAGCCAAATCAGCGTATTTGACCTGAGTTTCAATAACAAGTAGGTAGGTACTGCTCACTTTAATAATGATATTACTAAGAAAGCCTAAGACAAACAAAGTGTATCATAATTCTCTCATTATAAAAAAATAACCCAATCTGTTACAAGAGGCATGACCCGATCTGTTTATATTAAATTCACCAGCGGTGTCAGACGTTTGCGGCTAGGGCAGGCACTGTGCGGTTATCGTCTCGCACAGGTGGCGTGCGACAGCCCTCCGCTCCCGTCAAACATACTCTCCCGGAAACAAAGATTTCCCGATGTAATCAACGCAACAATACCCAGCGATAACCAGAATGGAAGCCAGCGTGCAGCGGTGCTCTCGCCAGCGTGTTCGATTTAAATTACGTACAATATTACACGGGCGCGGATACAAACGAGTCCATTGTGGCGCGTGTGCGCCCGACAGCTGTTTTAGATAACGTGTGACCTCCCCAGACCCAGAATAAAGCTTGCCGTGAACAATTAAAACAACAATGACGCGGGGCACGCGCACCACTTATCTACAACATTTTAGCGAACAACAAAAAAGAATAGCGATAAAATCTACTAAAACATACTTGTTAAAGTGAAGTTAGTTGTATGACTTTATATAACGAAGCTAATAACAAAGGCAGTGTAAAATAAGAATAATCTTCTTAAATTTAAAACAATTTTTTGAGAATAAATAGCGAGCCATTATGTATCAAAAATAGTTACTCAAAACAACAAAGAAATAGTATACTTGTTTGTGTTTATTTATACGCATCGATTGCTTTTTTCTTCGATCCTTCGAAAAATATCACTCAAGATTGACAAAATACTCTTAAGTAAATGGTGTTCTTCATTAGGTGTCTACGGAATTGACGCTTCAACAAAGTCCACGAATAACTCCCTTTTAAATTTTCTAAGAATTCTAAAATTCGTCGTCTTTTATGATAGGTACTAAATAATAAATGGCTTTGGCGTAATATGCTGTGCCTTCTATATGTTACCTGCAATCTGTATAATTTCTCTGCATTGGCTGCAATACAGCCCTTTATTAATATTTATGGCAAAATTAAGTATTACACATTTCTATGTTTTAATATTATTTAACGCAGTAGAAAATCAGTTTTATGTTTATGTCCATTGATATCAACGGTGATAACCTAAATTTATTATTTTTTTACTAATAGTTATAAATGTAACAACTTTTGTTCAATAGGTTTTGGACCATGTGTCAATGTACAATCCTAATTGAATATATTACCGCCTACTTCAATATGTTACCTGTGGAAGGGCGGAACCTAATGCCGGGCATTCAGTCTGGTAAGGTAAGGCATAAACAGGCTATTTATAAGCCGCCCTGAGGTTAGATTTTTGATCTTTTGCGCATTGTTCACTTGGAAAGAAAATAATCAAAAGTAAGAGGAATTTTAAAATCCAATCTACATACACAATAGCAAACTTTCGAGAGGCCAAAACTCATTGACCATACTGTACAACTTAAAGTTTACCAGTGTAGATCTCCATAGAGTATGATTTTTGTAAATATGTGACAGTAATGTTGCTTATCACATAAATTGACAGTGATTGATGTTTATTAAGTAATTGAACAAAAATTCCACTAGACCTTACTCTTGTGATTTTTTTATGTAATTCATAATAAAACCTTTTTATGATACTTTGTCATTGTAACTCCTTTGAAACCCCCTATGAATGTGCATTAAAGCTCAGCTACACTGTCCAAACTTGTCTCTCCACTAACATTAAATTTGAAAATTTTACTACTAGTGTCTCTTTCATAGTTCATTCTAGAAATTAACTGGTGATAATTCAATATGATCATCTTTTAGCAAAATATAGAAAAATTTCACTATTATACCAAGCCAGTTGTGGTGCAGGGGCACAAAGTGTGATTGTAAAACCGACTGGTTGTGGGTTCAATCCCCACTCAAAGAGATAAAATATTTATTTCAATTTATATTTCCATTTCTTTACTCTGATTTGCTGAGGCAAACGCTCAGTGTTGAGTCCTGCAACTCAATAGCCAGTGCCCCCAGAATTCGGCAGAGAGAGAGGAACAGAGTGTCTTAACACTAGATTCCTCATTTCCCTGCCTACCGTGCCGTTTTTTTACCATTAACAAACAAAAACTGTGTTAGTATTAACTTTAAATATAACAAACTATTATTTATAACAATTGAAGTTATAAAATAGAAATAAACAAAGACATTCAAGAAATTAAAGATTTGTTAGCAAAACATGTATAATTAACTTGAATCAAGTAACAAAGAGTTTTAAGATGCATTACATTACAAAGCTACAATATAAAACAAAATTTCTATAATATTCTGCATTAAGTCCCACTATTGAATACCGAATAATTTAATTATTTTAAAAAGGTTGGAAGAAAGTAAGGAACACACTATATTAACGCTAAATATCTCTGCCGACCATGCCATATCTGGGATACAGTATGAAGATTATAAAGTCTACATTTTAATAACAGTAGCTATTAGATATTTGTTATATAACTGTATTTTTTTTACTATAAATTTTTATATTTATGTTTGGCACTCGAGTAAATATGACTCCAAAAATATGAACAAAAAAATTAATGTTTAGTTCACTTGAAATGTTAAATGTTGTTTAAATTGCTTCAATTGAAAAATTTAATATCTCACTGATCATAATAGATACTGTGACTTTTTATGGCAGGATATTCTTATAACTACAATAAATTATAAAAGTATTATGGAATGTTATGGTTAAAAGCAATAAAAATGCAATCAATATATCAATTCATCATTTAGCTTAGTAATAAAATGTGAACCATTAAATCTTATAAGGTAATGTGATTCAGATCTCAAGGTAAGCCCCTAATACTTATTTTATGAAGTTACTTAACTAGTCATCAAGTTAAGACTATATCTAGTAGTATTATTTACTGTATTACTGTGTATTACAAAACAAACTTGTTGACCAAAATAACTAGTAGTTAACCTCTAAAATATATTTTAAATTTTACAATACAATATCAATAGAAGAGGTCCAATTTATCTTGTGAATAAAAAGTTAATATCAAAAAACTTAATTTCGAAAATGTGTAAAATGAAATGACACAAAAGAGAAATGATATTGCCTACAAATAAATTAATATATTACTCACTAATAAGCATTAAAGGGCATAGTTCCATTTTAATTATAATAAAAATTGATCACTACGACCAGCTACTCCGGTAGCAATGAATAACTTAAAAATTATATTTGTTGATATGTTTGTTCTTCAAAGACAAAACATGTCATTTCTTTTTATTTTAAATAACTTATGTTTAACTTGACTTAACCAATTATTTCACTGAATACGCGGTTATTATTCGATTAAAATAAACGAAAACCCATAATATAGGAAATATTTTTCTTTAATAAAATTATTTCTTACCTCTTGATGACAATTCTTGGAACAGCTACTTCTTGGAATTCGAGCTAAAAAAACACTAAATAAACTTATTTAAGAAAACGCACATATTCACTAACAGAATACTTTATAATATATCTTGGCGTGTAAGTTATGAACACAATACATAATTTCTTACGATCAAAACAAAACGAATGTTGAATCACTGTTGTATCATCGTTTCGTTTACTATTTCACGAAGTGTGGACCACAGATTACTGCACGCTAAATAACCTGTAGGTATAAGCATAGACGTACATAGAAAAGTTGCATGTTCATTTGATAGAGTATTCTGTAATTTAATGTAAAAAATATCTTAATTTATTTTTTTAATTTCTTTAAATTATATTTGACTTAGTAAAGGGATTTTGAAAATAATTTATAAAGATAAGATATTGAAAAAGACTTTGTTTTCATTTCATCATCCTTTAAGCTACACCGGAAACATAAAATTTTATATAGATATCTTTGAGTGATGAAATTATTCATCACTCAAAGATTATAAAATCATTGAATTAGATGAACTTTTGATTGCTTTATCATTTTCATCTATTTTATATCAACAAAGTAAGCTGTGTTAAACTGGCACGCCTAATATCCATAAATAATATGAAATAAAAACAGAACAAAACATAATGTTAGAAATTGGGATTTGACATTTATGATTTGATTGAAAACTAATTTGACAATCGATTTTGACGGCTAAGGCCTGTGGGTAAGGCCTCGATGAAACTATAATTTATAATATAATAAGAATAACAGAAATACTTCTACATATGTGCTATCAATCTCCTAAAAAATCGAATAATAAATATTTTCTAACGTTACAATTGTGAATTTATTACCAAAATGAATTCATTTTTGTTTAAAAATATTTTACGAAATATTGCGCCTATAACCTACCGTTCAAATAATCTTGCAAGAATTAATAATAAAGTTACAAAACAAGATGTGAAGGGAATACATACAACATGGAAGTTAAACGATTTAATGGAATTTTTCGACGAGAAAAAGAATTGGAATGAATCAAATATACGAGTGGGGAGATCTTGGAGGTTAGACGAATTGCGAATTAAATCTAACACAGATTTACACAAACTTTGGTATGTTTTGCTTAAGGAACGCAATATGCTCTATACAATGGAACAAGAATGCAACGACAAGGTACGTTTATTTCCCAACCCAGAACGTATAGACAAAGTTCAGGAATCCATGACAAACATAGAGACTGTCATTAGAGAACGGAATGTTGCATATTATAAATTAGAGACTGGAGAAACTGGAGAGCGTCCTGTAGAAGATGTAGTTAACCTATTAGGCTTGCCAGAAAAATATGCTAAGCAAGAATATTATTTGCCAAAGTTTATGAATACTCGCTGGGTTCGATCATATTTTGAACATGGGTATATAAATAGTTTGGCAGTCAAAAAGTTCTATAGGTTGTACACGGAAAAGCAAAGAAGAGAAGTGAAAAAAGCTAAGAATAGAGACTTTAATCATGTTCAACAATTATTAAAACGTTTCCCAAATATGGATGTGGACAAGCTGAAAGCAGAATATCCTGATGTTGACATTGAAAAAGCAAAACGATCAAAGAAAGCCAGAGGTCATTGTATGCCCATGTATTAAAAAAACTAGATGATAATATATTAAGTTTTAGTCATATATTGTATTTTTACTACCCAGTTTTTTATAATTTAATGTAATAAATACATTATTTTTTCATCTTACAATCAAATCACCTTTTGAGAGTATGCAGAGGGAATCTAGTGTTAAGACACTCCATTACCCATTTTTCGAGATATTGCATGTTCAATGGCGGAATTTTACGCTGGACCTTAGTATCAAAGCAAAGAAATGAAAATATTCATAAATAATATCATTCATTCCTTTGAGTAGGGATTGAGCCCACAACTGTCGTGTTACAATCACACCATTGTGCCTCTGTTCGACATCCTCTATTTATTGCGCTTTCATTTGAAAATATATTAAGTTACTTAAATCAATTTTCTTATTTAGAAAACTTTTACACTAAAATGAACTGCAATAAAGCAGGAAGAAACAGGAAAGCACACTGACATGTTAAACTGTTAGAGTAAGATTATGCATACTTAATTTATATACTTATGTATAAATCGTATGTTGGAATATGTTAATAATTTCTTAAAAACCTTGATTTTCATTGATGTTGATTTTAATACACATATAACAATTTTATGCTACATATGTACAAAACCACCTTTTCTTTATACATTTGATTATCCGGATTTTCAATTATCCGAATGACTAACGACAATAATTAGTCCTGTTAATCGAGTTTCTACTGTATATATTAAAGAATTCATACTAAAATAGTGTTTATAATGTAATTGAATTTACCCCACTTTCATGTCAATTATTCATTTGTAAGCCTTGTAAATATTTTCAGAAATATAAATAACTAAGCTATAAATAAAAAATACAAGCTTAATTTATGAAAATATTTATTTATATCATAATAGTGGTATATAAAAAACTATAAAAATAAAAAAAAAATCGTTTAAAATTCGTAAATAATTATTTTATAAAATATATATGCTCATTTTAATTTATAAAAATTTTAAAACATTCCATGCACTTTGGTAATTCATCTGATTGCAATTGCCCAGTTAGTATTTGTAGAAGTTGATATATTTCACTATAATGCTTCTCCAGGTCAATGTTTGAAGTTGCATGTAATGTCACATGTACATTATCTTGTTTTGATATATTGTATATTTGCTTTACGTAATAGGCCTCAAATAAAGCTTCTAATGATATATACAGAACTTGAATGACTTCCTCCTGAGTGATTTTATCACTTTTACATTTTTTGCTTTTACGACTTACATTTTTGCATATATGTGATAACTGGTTCAGTAAATCAGTCTGTTGAATATCCTTGTTTGTTGTACTTGGGATAAAATCTTCTTTACTCTCTACAAATTCTAGCCATTGTGAAGAATGTATAAAATTTATTATAATGTTTATAACACTATCATCGTGAACGGACAGAATCTTGTGAGTGTACCGGCGACATATTAGGTACTTAATGCAGGGTGGTTCTATTTTGCCCAATATCTTGATTACTGATCGATGTGATAGTCCTGTTAAGAAATAAAAATAAATAAGTAACTTAAAAACTTCTAACAGCTTCACACTACAGTGTAGGGATACATCCCTAGAGGAGTAGTCAGAGAGAACAGAGAACCAAACGCTACTGTCTCCATACATCCCCTGTATCTTCTATCGCTACGGAACATATTCCCCTGATATATCACTATATTGCATAAAACCCAAGGTCCAAAACGCGTGGCCCACAGTATTTGATCATCTCGGCAGTAACTTCATCTGCTCACACGGGCACACAGTATCCCGCACATAGCAGGGCAGAGGCTTCAAGTGGTAATCGAACCCACAAGCTATCGCGATTACATTTTGTGCCTCTGCGCCACGACTCGCCTGATAAGATAGCAACAATTATGAATATTATATATACCCCATAAAATAACAATATAATTACCTGAAATGATTTCATAAAACATATTTTCAAAAACCGTTATATGTGGGGAAGAAAATGGATAGGTACAGTTCGAATGGAAATATATCATTTGTACGAACGCGTTAATCCATAGCTGAAAATTTCAAAAATATTATTGTCACTACATACACTACAATACTACTGTTCAGTGTACAGGCCGCCGAGGAGTAGTAGTAGGTAGTAGGAGTTATGTAACCCACAGCAATGGCTTGAAAATTTGGTGGCATGTGGGCAACGGAGTATCTTAATACTATTCTCTATGCCTACCCTGCTAATGCTGATATATGACACACAGTGAAGATAAAAAACAACCTCCCCTGCACTGTAACCGCCTCATAAAAAATATATTATTATACTACATTTAATAAAAAAAGAAAAAAGTGATTATACATTAATTATCTTTGTGAAAAAGATACTTTAATTTTTTTTTAAAATACTAAGAAAAGCTGAATTCATGATTCTTTCCATTGTCATGTTTGTACACTTGCATCACTGAAACAACAGACAAATGGACGTGGGCGTATCTATAGATATTTTCTAAGGGAATATTTTCATTAACTTCTTATATCCAACTCTTTATTTTAAATGGTCTCTATATATTGTTAATAAATTTACTAACACTTAGAACTTTTATATGTTCTTCTGGATAATTGAAACGAATGGAATGTACAAATAATTTCATTATTTGTGTTCTCAGGTCATTGTTTTTTCCGCTCAATGTTTGTAGAAAAGACCCTCTTACTGCTGCTCTAAAAAAAAGATAGTAATGTTGTATAATATTCATTTGTATATATCAGATTGTGGGCTCGCTTGTGGCAGAGAATTATTTTCATGTCCTTGCTGTGGTAACAAGACAAAACGCGGCGTTGTATTCTGCCACTTAAAATTCAATGAATTTTGGATATGCAAATTAATGTATCTACATTAATATATCACTCTTTTTTTAGTGGAAAAAATAACACTGCTTTGTCTGACTAGTACAGGAAAATTAAACCAATTCAAGTGACCAGTGAAATCAAAACCATCATGTATATAGTCAAACACAATGCCACCATGTCACAACATTTTTAATACATAAATAATTAATTGTAAATTTACCCCACATAGAAATACATGTCCAATTGTATTAGTTCCATAACACTATGTAAAACCGCCATAAGCCTATCAATTCTGTCATTACGTTTCAACATTTCATAAATTTCAAAAGTTTGTTGTTCCCAATGAAGTCTGTGCAGAGTTTCTTTTCCTCCATCTCTATATCTAGATGTGTATTTACTGTCTTTATCATCCTCACTGTATATCGGATTATCTTTTATATTGTTGTATAGTTCATCTTCCAATCGATTAAAACAATATTTGATAATACCATCTGAGTGGCCAAAGTCTCTCCTCTTTGAATATGTTTCTGTTTTATCATCCATAGGTTTGTTTAGGAAATCATTGTAACATTTATTTATATCAGTGTGAGCTTTACAAGGTGGATGCATATTAAAATGGTATGCCAATATTTCCCGGCATTTGTTTATTATGTGATCTATTGAATATGGTGTTGTAATGTCATTATGTGCATTCTGAAATCATGAAATGAATCTGGATTAGATTTTTCTTGTTTTTTTTAGCTTCATGCTGTAACCAAACATACTATTAAGACTCTCTAATCCTTAATTTTAGAAACAAACAGAGATAAGCCATTCATTTTATAGGGGCACAAGCATGTGACTGTAAACAAAATAGTTGTGGGTTCCCACTGAAAGAAATTTATTGTTTTCATTTCCTCACTTTAGTAAAGAAGAAAATAAAAGAGGATCTCAATTCTTGGTTATTTTGAATTATTTACATTTTTCCACTACAGACTGCAGTAAGACAAAATGCAGGTTTGGGTTCTGCCAAATAAAATGCACCAACTTCAGCTCAAGTAAACAATGGTATGGCATGACACTATAATATGTTGTGTCCATTCAATGTGCAATGCCTCAAAAAATTCAGTGGAAGGTGGGGAATGCAGTGCCTTAGTACTATGTTCCCTCTGCCTACCCTGCTGTGTGCGGGATACAGCGTAAAGTGAATCTGACTTTTTTTGATAATTTTTAAAAAGGTAATCCAGTGACTATCAAGGAATATTTACCAACATTATTTCCACAATACCTCTTAACACATTTGCTGGAAGGTATTGAGTTGGGGTTATCCAATAAAAGCATGTTTCTAAGGCATCATACCATGTGTTTAGTCGCAGTTCATTTTCAAACATTGTGACCACTATAGAAGGCATAGCGGTTCGATTCAGCTGAAATTATATATTTTTTATAAGCTAGTATTTGTTTAGGTTGTGATGCACTGTGAAAGTATATGACTGTAAACTCTGTTGTTTTCATTTTTCTATTTCTCTAAACAAAATATGGTGTTCAGTTAGAATACACAATTTTGAGAAAACTGGAATTAAAATAAAAACAATATTATTTATATTAATTCTTAAAATTTATTTTTGAAGTATATGGGTAGAAACTCAGTTCCACCCAAATGTGCAGGGTTACTTAAATTATTGTAATTTAGATTTAAAATGTAAGATTTGTTTTTAAGCTTATTGGCTAGGTACTGAAATTAAGAATTGCAAATAATAATTGAATATTACTTACCTTTGTAGAAGTATTCATACAAATCGAACATTTTGGGAACTTTAAAAGTTTCAAACGTTTTAAAGTATCTAACTGTGCAATTTGTGACACTTTTATACTTGCTTTTATAAAATTAGTTTCTTCTATATTTTGTTCCCTATGCTTAGAGCGCTTTACCGATTTATTTTCTGAATACCTCACCCTTTTTCCTGCTGATATCTCCAAATCATTGAATGTTACTCTTAAGTTACTTTCCATAGTGTATTTATATTAGTTTCACTAATATTTATTTATAATATTTTAAAAACAATTCAGCAAGCTACTGCTATAAAAGTTATGCACCTAAAAATAAATAACAATACCTATGTATATTATCTTTTTGACTTTATATGCATAAAAGATAATGGATTTAGTGTACATAATTCACTAATAATTATATAACTTGATAATAAAATTAAAATGTTATATAGGTATTATCGATTATAGTCATTACAAGCACTTTGTTAAAGAAGAAGTAATACATTTTAGTACAGCATAGGTGTACTTATGTTGTTTACCTTTGTTGTTTGTCTAAGTTTACATATATAAGGCGTCATTCCTTACAGCATACTTCTTATATATTTGAATTTGTAACTTAATGACCAGTTTCTAGTCTACGTATCCATTTCACTTATAAGTATTTCTTGTTTCTACTATCTAATCTAGGCCCAAATTGGGCCGCCCAGTTTGAACTATATCTATATTCTGTTTATGTTATATATATATATATATATATATGTGACCACAGAATAAATATATCCAAAGGTATGTGATGTGACAATGTATGAATCATGATCACAGATTCCCTAAATTAAACATAAAGTTAACCATAGATAGAGATTACGCAGCGAGTAGTATCAAAAGATAATTTGTTAAATATTTTTAAGACAAATACTTACTTAATAAGTACTCTAAACATTTTAAGACTTTTATATTATTGTTTAATTACTGTAATTACATACATTTTAAGTTAGTTTAAAGTTTTCAATTTTGGTAAACACCATGTTATGCTGTTGTGTTGATTTGGAAACGACTTATAAATTCAAATTCAAATTCAAAATATTCTTTATTCAAATTGACTATTATTATAAGCACTTTTGAATCGTCGAATGAATATATGAACAAAAAGCTACCACCGATTCTGAAGGCAGTTCTGCTGAGAGGAGCCGGCAAGAAACTAGATAGACTAGATTAGGTAAAGGTATCAAAGATAGTAAATAGTTATCAGTAAGATAGTAATTGTAGTCCAAGGTTTTGAAATGGATCAGCTTCACGCTGTATCCCACACACATCAGGGTAGGCAGAGGGAACCCGGTGTAAAGACACTTCGTTCCCCACTTTCTGCCGCGCTTTGCCTCGATACCAGAGCGAAGAAATGGAAATACAAACGTAAATAAATATTTCACTTCCTCGAGTGGGGATCGAACCCATATCCGTCGCGTTCCAGTCACACTCTTTTGCCACTGCGGCACGACGACCTCTAATAAAAAAATATTGATCATGTTATAAACATTGAAAATGTGTATAAAGAAAACGGCATTGAATTTCGCCGCGCTTTTTATTTTGTATGCCTCAAAAATTTGGAGTAATGTGGGGAATGGGGTGTCTTAAACACAATAATAAGGCCGTCAAAAAAAATAAGGCAGTCGTGGCGCAGCGTACGACTGTAAACGCGTCGGTTGCGGGTTCGATTTCTACTCGGAGGAACGTACATGTGTAAATATTTAGTACTTTCATTTCCTTGCTCTGGTAACTAGCGTTGCGTTCAGTTACGCTACTCAACACGCAATGCCACGAGAATAGGAAACGGAGTGTCTTCACTTTCTCAACGAAACGGAGTATCTTTGTCACTAAGTTCTCGTATTCCCTCTATCTACACTGCAATTTGCGGGACACAGCGTAAAGATAAAATAGAAATAAATAAATATTTTTTCCATTATTTTAAGAAAGAGTACCGATTTTTCTTAATTACCTACTTTATTTTTTTTTATAGGTGACTAACAATTCCAGAATCCTGCTTTTCCCGGAGACAAGATGTGGCAAAGCCGAGTATAATGTTCCATGCTTTCAAGCTAATCGAGACGGCTAGAAATGGGTCAAAATAGTACCTATTCGAAGATTTTCTTATAAATATGTTGAGTTATAATTCAACACTGATACATATGAATGGAAAAGACAACATACAGGTGTTGTTGTAGCTTGTAGATATAGGTATATATTAAGAAAAACCGATTTAATCCATTAAAATCTTCGAAACAAAAAATATTTATTGCAATTATACGGCCTACAGGTTGAATATTGAAAAATATTGATTCAGAGTTTGCCGCAACCGGCTAAATAAGTTCGTGGTCGTGATTACCCATACTTTCTTAAATAACGCTCTGGTATAAAACCAACAATGCCGGTGGAACAGCATCAGTCCCGCAGAAAACGGTGTGCAGATTTTAATACTTATAGTTATAAAAATGGCTTTCGTGTTCAAGGTATTTTTTATAACATTATTTTAAAGTTACATATTTATTAATATAATTAATAATTAGATGTTTTTAAATAAAAAAATGAAAATCTATAATATGTTTTTAGTCATCCGGTACATGTTAATAGTTTTCTAATAATTTTACTAAATATTAATTATTATTATTATTTATTAAAATATAGTTAATTTAAAATTTACCACTCGCGAGAGAAATTATTTATTTAGAATTTTCATTGCCATCGTTATTGAGTAATGACACCGAGCCGTTGAACCGTGAAGGTCGTTCGTTTCCCTTATTGTTTACATTGTAGACTCACAGTGCAGACTATACATAGTTTAAATATTGTTATTATTAAAATTGATTCTATCCTACTATTTTAAACTTGTTTATTCTAATCGAAATTGCTTTTTTTTCAGACATTTACTTTATTGGTGCTAGGAACAGTAGCCATTGGTAACCAGGCTCCAGGCGGATACTCCTATAACCGTTTCAGTGGTCCAGTAAGCGGAAAAATAATTGAAGTCCAGGTACCAGCGGCGCGAGGCGTCCCGGCGCAGCAGCACGCGGACTACGGCTACGACCACCAAGCGGGAAAAATTGATCCGGAGACAGCTAAATATGATCGCTTAAAAACAGTTGATTACAAGGTATTTATTGTATTTTTTTTATATTTTAGCTCAATATATTTATTATAATAATATATATATGTTTATAATAAAATATATATGTATGTACGTTTAAAAAAATAAGAACTTTTTGGCTTTTGGTACATGTACCAGCGAAGTCCTTTGCTTTTAAGTCCTTTTGTCCGATGATTCAGATCCTTTCAATGATCTTATGTCTTTGTAATGATCTTTAGAATGACAAATTATACTATAAAGTATATATAATAATAAGCAATATATTCTACTTTAGTAAATATAAATATTTCTTAATAAGTATTTCTTTTTTCATTTAGATTGTTTTTATATATTCTATTTTTTTCATTACTAGCACGCCACGCTATATGTTAATAACTATTTCCATCTACTTAAACGCTTATATCAAACAATTGTATTGTATCTTTGCTGCTACGAGTACTTTTGTTCTATAATAGTAACAATCAGATTAGACGAATTTGTGACTTAAAAGTGTGACATGAAATTAAATA
The DNA here is from genome assembly GCA_036379175.1 of Heliconius cydno galanthus. Taxonomy (NCBI): domain Eukaryota; kingdom Metazoa; phylum Arthropoda; class Insecta; order Lepidoptera; family Nymphalidae; genus Heliconius; species Heliconius cydno. The sequence goes on from JAKRZM010000615.1 coordinate 572,336, forward strand.
TAACGTTTTTCAGGCTAAACCAGATTACCACTATGCGTACGGCGTTCAGGATCCCCACAGCGGCAACCAACAAGACCACAAGGAATACCGCGATGGTGACGTAGTACATGGCGAATACTCCCTTGTCGAACCTGACGGTTCAATTCGGCTTGTAAAATACACAGCTGATCCCAAAAATGGTTTTCAGGTAACATCCAAAAAAAAATATGTTACTCTAATTGAATTTTCATAATAAAGTAAATTTTCATAATTTTGTAGCAATTTTCCCATATAGGGCGTTGCAAGAGTATCATTATCAACGTCAACTCAGTGGAAATTCTATAAATTGTTAAATTGGCAGAAATATGTAAAAAGTATCAAATTGTATACAAAACAAAAATAGCTTCTCTCAATAACTTCTGAATAGAAATTATTAACGAAATTGACTATTTCAGGCGACGGTGCACAAGAAACCGGGAGGTCAACCGCACGNCGTCGCGAGGCGTCCCGGCGCAGCAGCACGCGGACTACGGCTACGACCACCAAGCGGGAAAAATTGATCCGGAGACGGCTAAATACGATCGCTTAAAAACAGTTGATTACAAGGTATTTATTGTACAACTTTTATATTTTAGCTCAATATATTTATCACGCTTTATAAAGAATGTATACACGAGTAATAAAATATATATGTATGTACGTTTAAAAAAATAAAATAAGAACTTTTTGGCTTTTGGTACATGTACCATCGAAGTCAGTATGCTACGCTTTGCCTTTTAAGTCCCTTTGTGGGAATCTCATCTCCTTACAATGATTTTATGGCTTTGTAATGATCTTTAGAATGACGAATTATACTGCAATATATTCTACTTTAGTAAATATAAATATTTCTTATAACCTATTTCTTTTTTTATTTAGATGGTTGTTTTTATATATTGTATTTTTTTTCATTATTACCACGCCACGCTATATTTTAATAACGTCCCTGTTTTCATCTAGCTAAAAGCTTATATCAAAGAATTGTATTGTATCTTTGCTGCTACGAGTATTTTTGTTCTATAATAGTAACAATCAGATTAGACGGATTTGTGACTTAAAAGTGTGACATGAAATTAAATATAACGTTTTTCAGGCGAAACCAGATTACCACTATGCGTATGGCGTTCAGGATCCCCACAGCGGCAACCAACAAGACCACAAGGAATACCGCGATGGTGACGTAGTACATGGCGAATACTCCCTTGTCGAACCTGACGGTTCAATTCGGCTTGTAAAATACACAGCTGATCCCAAAAATGGTTTTCAGGTAACATCCAAAAAAAAATGTTACTCTAATTGAATTTTCATAATAAAGTAAATTTTCATAATTTTGTAGCAATTTTCCCATATAGGGCGTTGCAAGAGTATCATTATCAACGTCAACTCAGTGGAAATTCTATAAATTGTTAAATTGGCAGAAATATGTAAAAAGTATCAAATTGTATACAAAACAAAAATAGCTTCTCTCAATAACTTCTGAATAGAAATTATTAACGAAATTGACTATTTCAGGCGACGGTGCACAAGAAACCGGGAGGTCAACCGCACGCACCCCAACAGTACGCTCAAAGGAAACAAAACGAAGACGACTCCAGAGAATACTAGTCACCACTCACAGCTAGATGTAAAAATAAAAGTATTTTCATTTTAGATTAGTAAACATTCTGTTAAATATTTATTACACTAAATGTTGTTTAAATAAACGTTAAAAATCATTAAATTGTTTTTATTTAATTTAACAAAAATGTTATAAAATATTGATATTAACAATATGTAAAAGCAAAACGTAAAAAAAATATTATAATTATCTACCGAAAATCTTTTTAAAAATGTCCGCCGAGAAAGGAAACACTATAGTGTGTGTGTTATCTCCCGCAATCATTTGCAACGATTGCAAATATCTTAGCTGAAATAGATTACTCAGTTTTTATTAGAAAATCTATAAAACTTGAAGCTGAAAATCGTGCAGTTAAAATAAAATGAAGATTAATTAAAATAATTACATATTCAGAAAATTGGGACAAAGTTGTTAAAATAAGAAACAAGTGTTATAAACATTTTGCTGAGAATATAATTGAATATAATTAAGGAAATTTCTAATTGTAGTTTGGAATGAACACGAACCTGCATACACATAGGATTGTCCATCAGAATAACTGTGGCCAGCTGAAGGTTTTTCGTTGATTCAATTTCTGCTTTTGCAACAATAATTTTAGCATTTGCCAATCTCGTCGACTCAGCCTCCGCCGCCATTGCTTTTTGTAATTGTAACGGCAAACTAATGTCTTTTCTGTAATTTGTAATTTCCATTAATAATGCAAAATATCTATATAAAAAAAGATTGACAAAAGTAATTTGGTTACGGTTCACGGTGAATAAGATTTCATTTTAAAATAATAAGTAATTTCTTAACTTACGAGTACCTACCATTTTGAAGGTTTTAAACCAATTATAGATTGTGAAGATTTTGAACCCATTCTAAGCCAATTCGTCAGATCCATAACAAATTATGAATTTGATGGATTGTCTTATAATGGCTTCAAAACCTTCATAGTAGAAAATTTATGTATTTATAACAAAGGCGTTTCACTAATTTGATTTTAAAATGTACCTAACTATGAATTTCCGCTATTCCAACACGCAATATAAGATGTAACATTAAATACTAACACTATATTATAGAAGCGAAAAAACATAATATACTTTTTGTGCAGTATTACCTACTTTCTATATTAGCATAGCGGATTTACATATAATAATGTTTTTTATTTTTAACCTTCAATGTAAAAAGCAAAGTAAATATGTAATTTTTATTTTATTTCAGCTTCATGTTATATCCCGCATGAAGCAGATGTTTTTTTTAAGGCATTGCATGTTGAGTGGCGGAACTTAAAGTGCGCTTCACCTTGTTACCAAAACGAACAAAAGAAAATATTAATAAATAATAATTCTTTCCCCCGAGTGGGAATCGAATCCACAACACTGCGCCACTGCGCTACGAGGGCCTCTATTATAAAGTATTATATTATTAATATAAGCAATCATATCGCCTACCGATACTATATACATATATCAAAATTTACATAATGAAATATAGTTTACATTTCAACCCGGACGATTTGGATACCCCACTCCTGGGTTATATTCTTCATAAGCTCGAACACCTGGTGGCTGACCTCCGGCCTACTACCCAATACTTCTGCAAGTTTTCTCGTTCCTATAGCATTGCGTAAAGTTGTCGCCGCTAAATAATGAGTCGATGATCTGATTCACCAAAATATAATTTAATATAAAAAAAATAAGCTTCACGCAGTATCCCTAGCGGGGTAGTCAGTGAGAAGGGAAACGGCGGAAAGTGTGGAACAGATTATAAAAAAAAAACGATTAAAACCCAAGAGATTCACCTGCATCCCGCACACAGTAGGGTAGGCCGAGGGAACACTCCGTGCCCCACTTTCCGCCGAATCATTCAAATAAAAATATAAATAAATAATAGTTCATACCTCCGAGTGGGAATCGAACCTAGAACCGTCACGTTACAGTCACACGCTTGGACCCCTGTGCAACGACGCATCTACATAATCTAAATCTAAATAAGTACAAATTCGCATTTAAAGCAAAACACACAACTCGTTGCATTTTTTATAAATGCATTTTTTAAATTCAATTAAATTAATTGCAAATGTTTTAAAATAGTGTAAATAATATATAGTAATATAATTGAATATAATGTAGTTACTTATAGTCCGTCACGCTTATTACAGCCTGCACAGGGTCAACTATTTTGTAAAAAACCACCGCATCAACTGAGACAGTCAATGAATCCTTAGTCAGTGCCTGAGGAGAAAGTCTTACAATATAAAAAAACATTGGTCATCGGTGAAATATTTTTTTTTTCAGTTTCACGATGTATCCCGCATGTAGCAGAGTAGGCAGAGGGAGCCTAGTGTTAAGAGACTCTGCTCTCTCTACTTTCCGCCAAATTCTGGAGGCATTACGTGTTGAATGATTTGAAACCGCGTTTTGCCTCGACACCGTAGCGAAGAAATGAAAATATTAAATATTTCATTTCCTTGAGTGAGAATCGAACCTACAACCTGTCACGTTAACTGATGAGCATATTTACTTCTTGTGGTGGAACAACGTAAACGAATGTCCGTAAATCGATGTACTTGACGGAATCTACGCAAGGCAGGTAAAATATAAGGCCGGGACCAAACGCGCTCTTTTTGTACAATTTTCCATTTCGCAATATAATGGCCCTCTCAAATTGGCGGACTACCTGGAAATAGAATCTATGGTATGGTTTTTTTTAATTTAATAACTTATTATATTATAAAGATGTCCTGGAATATTTTTGATACGAAGTACGATTATCTTTGATACGAGTATCTTTCTTGAATGTAAAAATCACAACTGTTAGATGTTTGGTTAGATTGTATAATTTGTCTACAAATAACTCAGTTTTAATGTGTTATATCTAAATTATCTAAACGAAAATTAAATGTAAAAACGCAAACCATTAAAATGCATAGCAACGACAACGGAAACATTAAAACAGCAAAAATAATCGATATAACCACCACTATTTTCTCAATGAAATTGTCACTTTCTGAAAACGAATATATATTTAATAAAAAAAGTACTATATATAAACATAAGCAAATATTAATAATAATAAAATGCACTAAAATAATGTACTAAATTAAAACAAAAATAATATACTTCTTTCATGTTCTAGACGTGGCATTCTTACGAGGGAAGGTGTACTTGGAACCCCACGTCCCACTGAATCCTTTGCCAACATAGCTACGGAACGTACTGATTGCTGCTTTGGAATTTCACGAGACCGAGTGTTGGTTGCTTGAGCAAACCTTTTATTTTGTTTATCACTCATGTTATATATTTACCTCTAATGTCCAAAAAGAAAGATGAATTTAACTAATATTACGGTGACATTTTCTGTCATATTGCTATGAAATAAAGAGTATTTAATTAATTTTTTAACTCTTCGCGTCAGGAATATCAATAGGAAATGGAAATAATATAGACGTTTCTTGTTGCGACGCGATGTTGTTAAGCGTTTGTAAGTACCGTAGCTGTAAATAATTAAAATATTTAATAAATTACGCTATGTATACATAAATTCAATACAAAAAAATGTATAATATGTCTATTACAAGTATTGTTTGTGGGTGTTCCATCATGACTTTTGATGCGTCTCTAAGATTTTCAGCTGTTTTTATTTCTCCTTCGGCTTCTATAATTTTTGCTTTAGCAATGCGTGTGCCTTCGGCCTCAGCAGCCATTGCCTTTTGCAATTCATAAGGCAAAATAACATCTTTTCTATAAAGAGATGATTATTCGTAATAGTCTAAATTACCAAATTTAATTTAATTAAATTAATAATTAATTTCACAAATTAATTTTAATTATAAATAAGTATAGTATGAGTGAACTATAAAGAGTACTCTATTTTTATATTTAAAATGTACGACTATATATATTAATCTTAAGTACTAATTCTGTACTATTGATCCCGGATATACATAGATTTTCCTAAAACAAATCATTAAATATTAGTTTACAATATACCACTACAATCTCTTGTCGTGTTAATAATTGAGCAGCAATGCACAAAAGTTTGCACAATATTTTTGCACAACTTGACCTTTCATACTTTACAGGTGATTAAAATTTAAGAAATTTTCAAACAAGGTCAAGTGACATTACTATGATGATATTACATTTCCACCCGTTCCACTTCGATGCCCCATTCGGCTGTCCCTTTATCTATTTCTCTTCGGACCGCTTGACTAATAGACTCGCGGTTTGTCAACAAATCAGTCAGTGTGTACTGACCCAAAATATTTCTAAGAATAGCGATAGCTAACAGTTCTGTGGCACGCCTAAAATTGTTATTAGTGCTATTAATATATATAGATATTAATTCTATTTAAATTTCTATTAATAATTGATTAATTAATATTTACGTGTGTGATTGTACATTTAGCAGGCAAAATAGCGGTTTCATAACATGAAAGTAAACCACGGCGTCTACTGTGATAGTTACAGAATCTTTTGTAAGTATCTGAAATGGAAGAGTTGATGAAGTTTAATATATACTATTAAATGACAAAACAAATGTATAATACCTCTTGGGGAAGTAAGTTGAAGGACTGCGTTCTAAGATCGATGAACGTGACGCTGTCGGTACACGGTACTAGCCAAATGATGCCAGGTCCGGCGGGAGAGTCACGCCTCACTCGTCCGAATCGCAAAATTACAGCTCTTTTGTACTGTTTCACAACCTATCAGACAAAACATCTCAATTATCAGTAAACTAAACGTGAAAATTGAAATGAGGAAATGTAGAGCAAAAATTAACTTAATATTAATCAATCAATGAAAAACTCGGGACGTTGATAACAATAAATTGTTTAGTGGAGAATAATAACCATGATAAATCTAATTATTATTTATAAACAATTTCTTGATTAAAAAATTGTATTTTAATGTCTATTTAAATATCATTAATTGTGATTAATATAATATAATATTACCTATAGAATTCCTCGATAAATCGAATAAAAAATAAATTATCAGTTCAAGTATTTCCCCAGGAACTATTGGTTCTAGTAGGTACCCTTTTTGTAACCACATTCATACAAACAAACTCTTCTACTTTTTATTATAAAAATGGGAGAAAACTAATAGAATGCGCATCTAATTTACCTACTATGGTAATATTCATATGAAAAATAGAAATTTAAATCAATTGATGGAATAATTTTCTTACCCTAAAACATAGCAGTAAAGTCAGCGGGCACAATATTATTATTAGTAAAAAGAATACTCGTAATATTTTTTCTTTCAACGATTCCCGTTGCATTTCTGTAATATAACTTTTAAAATATAAAAAAGGCTTAGACAGCATTAGCTCATTACTTTTCTTTATTTTTACTTTTCTCACTCACTAATTAAATCTATTTTCTGCTCGTCCTCCATCTTTTTATACGTCATATAAGTATCATATATAAAACATAAGTATACAATAAGTCAAAGAAAATACTAACATAGTATGTAATATGACATGCTCTGTACATCATCCACAGATAGTATAGAGTCATTTTCAGTAGTAACGTTAATAAACAAGAAGTATTTTTGAAGTTAAGAAGAAGAAGAGAAGAAGAAGTTTTTCTGCTTCTACAAAAAAGATGTACTGAAATAATAAAAAAATATTTATTTCATCTATTGTATCCTACTAAAAAATGTAAGAAAATATATAATATTAATTTAGTATAATAAAGAAAAATTATTTTATCAAAATTGTATTTATATATTTTACCAAATATTTTTTTGTAATCTTAGATCTTCTATATTTTTACTATACACAAACTTAAATGGGTAACGGCGAAGGTGGAACACTTTGACCACTTCCTGATAAAAATGTTTTTAGGAAGTCCATCGGGAACGGAAAGATAATTGTAGAACTCTTCTCTGCGGATATCGTATTAAGTGACTGCAGGTACCGCAGCTGAAATGAAAGAGAAGCAAATTTTGTGGTACCTCGTATATAAATATTTACTTAAAATGTATCTACTATTTTAAATGTCTATTAAATATAGGTATTTTATAGAAAATATTTTTTAAAAATGTAAATTTTTATTTGACTTATCATATGCAAATGACAAACAGAGCTTGTTTTTACAGCAATCTCGTTTTAAATTGTATTAGGAGAAATTACGAGCGTTTCATGTATAATTAAATGCATACATAGACTTACTATATACTTGAAACAATCTATTTAATAGTGAAAACCGCATTAAAATCCCTTATGTAGTTCGAAAGATCCAAGCGATCGTTCTAGATGTATGGAAAACGACTTTGCTAACTAAGTAAATTAAAAACAAATATTTTGATACCTGTAGGGCTGTGGGATTGCCAATCATGACTAAAGATGCTTCTCTTAACGCCTTGGACGCCTTAATTTCTCCTTCCGCCGCAATTATTTTAGCGCGGGCCTCTCTATCGGCCTCAGCTTCCGCAGCCATTGCTCTTTGTAACTGCACCGGTAGGCGGACGTCTTTTCTGAAAAAGTAATGTCAATTTTTTTTGTCACGAAAAAACGGGAAATGGGAACGAAAGTGTCTTAATGGGAACGAAATATCTTAACAGAACGGAGAGAAGCTAAAAAAAAAAAGAGTAAAATATAAAAAAAAATCTCACATTTCGACTCTCTCCACTTCGACTCCCCAAGGATCAGTGGCGACGTCCAAGTTAGCTTGCATCATGTGACTGATGGCCTCTCGGTCAGACAGCAACTGGGCTAGATCACGCATACCCAACACATTTCGCAGAGTTGTCGCTGCTAGAAGACGTGTAGATGCACTGGAAAATAAAAAAAAATATATTNCTTACATATATCATTGAAACAATCTATTTAATAGTGAAAACCGCATTAAAATTCCTTATGTAATTTGAAAGATCGTTCTAGATGGCTGGCAAACGACTTTGCTAACTAAGTAAATTAAAAACAAATATTTTGATACCTGTAGGGCTGTGGGATTGTCAATCATGACTAAAGATGCTTCTCTTAATGCCTTGGACGCCTTAATTTCTCCTTCCGCCGCAATTATCTTAGCGCGGGCCTCTCTATCGGCCTCAGCTTCAGCAGCCATTGCTCTTTGTAACTGCACCGGTAGGCGGACGTCTTTTCTGAAAAAGCAATGTCAACTTGTTTTGTCAGCTTCACGCTGTATCCGTATATAGCAAGAGAGAGAGAGGGAACCTAGATTAATGCCACTAATAATTTGGTTGAAAATAGGGAACGAAAGTGTCACAATGGGAACGAAATGTTTCTACAGGACGGAGTCATATTAAAGAAAGAAACAGTAAAAGGTATAAAATATCTCACATTTCGACTCTCTCTACTTCGACTCCCCAAGGATCAGTGGCGACGTCCAAGTTAGCTTGCATCATGTGACTGATGGCCTCTCGGTCAGACAGCAACTGGGCTAGATCACGCATACCCAACACATTTCGCAGAGTTGTCGCTGCTAGAAGACGTGTAGATGCACTGGAAAATAAAAAAAAATATATTACATATTTATGACAATTTGAAAAGTAACAGTTTAGAAATTAATTAGAGGCTGTCGTGGCGCAGGGTCACATGGTCGTGGGTTCAATCGCCACTCGGGGTAATTAATTATTATTTATATATTTTTTCTTTTCTTCGCTCTGGCACCAAGGCAATAGCCCGGCGTAGAGTTCTGCCACTCAAGACGCAATGCCTCGAAAAAATCAGCAAAAATTGGAGAACAGAGTGTCTTTCCACAAGGTTACCTCTGTCTACTATGCTATTTGTGGAATACATCGTGAATTGAAAAAAAAAGATATTAATATTTATAGTCATCTATTACTGACCTATAATCGGCAACTCTGACCACTGCATTTAAAGGTTCTTTTATTCTATAGTACACAACCGCGTCAACTGCTACTGTAACAGAATCTCTTGTAAGCACCTGAAACATAATTAATAGTGTTTCTGAGAAAGACAAAAATTTTATAAGCCCAAATAAATCGCATTGCAATGGGAAGTATAGAGAAGTATATGATTATTTATATTTATATTCGGTTTTAGTTTAATTCTGTCTCTGAAACGGTAGAAAAAAGCGGAGGGCCTTGACTAAGAGTGTACGTAGTGTGTACATTTGTTTTATCAATGCAGCGAGCCGTGCAATCAGGAATTAACGAGCGCAACGAGCTTATCATATACCACTTTATTTTAAATTTCTTACAAAAATCTTTTATATATTACTTTTAGTAAAAGATGGCAATTAATTGTTCTATAAGGAACACTGTAAGGTTAGAGTACCACATTATATTTTTGGGAAAATAAAATTTGTCGCTCCAAATTTTATAGTTTTGTTTTTTATTTTATTTTGTATTTTCTTACTCTACGAAAATGATTTATATATAAACGTTCAGGCGTGCGAATTGAGGTCGTCCCTGTCAGCTCGAACACAAATTTAAACTTTCGCACGTCTAAACACTGTCGATTTGAAATTATGATATGAAACATACATGTGTAGATAATTTACAAAAACTTCTACTAAAATTTTTTGAACAATAGTTATAATTTTGCTTTATTTTTTCAAATTCAGAGTCCATGTAAAATATAAATATTAGATTTTCACAAAAAAAAAATTAAAACTAAATTTTAAATACAAACTTTCTTTGTATTCAAACTTTGAATTTGAACATTGTGAACCTAATGTAATGACGGACCTAGGTTTTAACAACATACTCGCGCGGCATTCCTCAATGCCTCCAGAATTCAGCGGAAAATGGAGAACGAAGTGTCTTAATAATGGGTTAACCAAAAAATATAAGGCCATTGTGGAGTACTCGCTAATACTCTTTTGTTACAAAAAATAGATATAAAGGGAAAAATCTCCATTTCTTTATATTTGTTATATAAATGTTTTTAATTTAAGTGTCATTAATTATTATGTATGGTTAAATTTAACTCTTTTAAGGTATTAAAATATAAGTTATACAATTGAAAATAGCATGGTTCTATACAGTGTAGCTAGTGCTATCTAACAGCTATACTCCCTTTATAAATGTTTCCGCGGGTGTGTTTAGAACAAAGCGTATGTTATTGCGTAAACACCTTGCAAGATCGGTAAAAACTGAATTTGAACATTCTATATATAGAATAACTTCATAATTGTATTCTACGATAATATTTTATATACTTACTAATAAACCAATAAAAGAATTATTATATTTCTAAATAAGAATATTTTCTTAAATTATAACTATTTTTAAATATGACCAGGCAGAATGGAGTTTGTTGGCAATGATTTCGTTATGAGGTAGACCGGTGTAGACAACTGGCTTACAAGAAATGCTCGCAATTGTTTTAACGTCGTAAAACTTTGATTGATAGTTTATAGGCACATCAATTAAACGTGAACCAGCTGAATAGCCAACATTTGGGTTAACTGTTTTCAATTCCATTGCCAATTTTGAATGGCTTTTGTTCGTAGCCATGTGTTGTATGTACCTATCCTATATGTGAGACATATATCTAGTATCTACGTATACTGTTACTCAGATAGTCTGTTACAGAAATATTGAAATATACGTCAGTTCGACTAAATAAAACATAAAAATGTTCATAAAAATACAAAAAAACAAACGCAAAAAAGATTTTCGTATTAATAATTTTGAAGTTAAAAGTAATATTTTAGTAAACTACTTACTTCTTGTGGTGGGACATCAAATGATACGGTTCGTAAGTCGACTTTTCTGTACGTGTCAATACAAGGCAGTACAAAAAATAGACCAGGACCTCTTACTCCACCCTTCCGTAGTCGACCAAGGCGAAAAATTACAGCCCTTTCGAATTCTTGAACTACCTATAAGAGAAATAAATAGCTATATTAATTTTAAATAAAAGAAAGGAGTAATATTTTAGTGGTGTAGATATAAGTTAAGTTTTTCGAATCGGTTTACTTTTTTATTCAGTTGTTAGTACATATTAAATAAAAGATTGATCTATTATAAAATATTTACCTTAAAACATTCGAACAAGGAAAACGGAAAAGTAATAATAATAAGAAGAAAGGAAAAGAATGTTGCACATTTTTCGACGCATCCCACTGCTTCAGGATTCGCTGAAAAAAGTATAATATAAAACAAATGCTTATGAAACTATAACTTAAAAAAAATAGCAAAAAAATATTTACATTGCCTATTAATTGTTTATATAATTTAATATAATATACGAAGAATTGTAAATCGATTAGTGTTTAATAAGATATAAAACAGAAATTGTTATCGAATTTGTGTCAATTTGGGTAGCATTAACATATATACAATTTGCTGCAGATTAACTTCCCAGTAGGTAAGTAGTATTTTAGTATTTGTTTTTCAAATATTTGGTACTTAACACCAGTTACGATTCGCCGGCAAAATACTTACGCATTTGTATTGTGATAGCGCAAGACGTACCCGTATCACAATCTAGAATATTCAAATTCATGAATTAATTTCTCATTATCTTGAGTTACAGGTGTAATTTGAGCACTCATTTCCAATTACTTACGGCTGGGTACGTTATCGCGACGAGTGCTCACCGATCTTAATTCCGTATGCATTATAAACTATGTTTTACACCGGTATCCGCTTATAATATAGAGATAACAAACGTATTATAGCACGTTTAATTCGACTAACATTCACTGACCGCGCTGACATCCCGACTAACTTACTGTCAGTAGCGTCCATGTTTACGCGACCCAAAAACAGCACGGTTCCCACTAAAAATACAAATTATTATGCGAATGCTTTGAAATCTGAAATAATAAGATATTTCAATTAATATCGTTCACAGATATTTACGTATTTCGAAGTAGCACTCCACCTCGCCGGAGTCCTTGTCGTGACAACCGAATTCCATGAGGTGGTAAAAGACAGTCATTGACTAATATTTAAATTGATTAATCTATCAATTTGCAATGCTATCTAACTTGTGTCTATATTGACACTAGCTTGAACGCGGTTGAACAGGTTGATGATAGAAACAAATAAATAACGCACTTCCCATGTCGACGGACGGACGGGCGCACAGTGGGCCGCGGTGGTAGGATTGTCTGCTGAGGTGCTGGCTCCAGGCACTAATATTTGCTATAGCCGCTACCTATGAGATGAGGATGTTTAGATAATAACTCTTCTAGTATCAGACAACTTGTTATAAAAGAGTTATTGTTGAACTATTAAGGGTAAGGTTGGCTTGAGATTTTTAGACGTTTTTGAATTAATATAGGTAAATTTTGGAAGCTATACGAATTTTATTATCAACCTATACGAATTTTCGTATTATACAGTAAGACAGTCAGTTCTCCAATTTTCATCGAATTTTTGAGACTTTGTGTGTTGAGTGACGGAACTCAACGACACGCTATGCCTCGTTACCAGAGCGAGGAAATGAAATTATTAAATATTTCATTCTCTTAATTGCAAACATTATTAGTGATTCATCGGTAAATCAATTATGCTGCAACCTTCTCGTCGTGTGTGTTCTTTTAAAATTATAATCTATCTGGCAAATGATAACAACATTACCAAGTCCGATAAGAGGTCGTGGGTTCAATCTGAGGGAAAAATCAATTAAAATCTGTTAACATATACTTTCTCTAAGAGCAGATAAAATTAAACATTTCGCAGCGATATTTAACATTCTTAAACTTAAGATGAGCTTAAATTTTATATCAACACCTACATTTACATATATGCCATTTAACACCTTACCTTAAATAATAACCAGACACATAAAGTATAAATATAAAAACCAAAAACCAAACCAAAAACCAAAAACCAACCAAACCAAAAAATAATGCTAGTACAAAAATTTGCATCGACATGAACCTCGTACAATATTGAATATATAGGTACTGTATAGTATAGTATAGTCAGTTTATTATCAATACCGATGAAGCCGTGCCCCAACGTGCGAAATCCACCAGATGGCCGGACGATGAGCCTTTGTTTACGCATGCACACCACTTGTCAGCTAAATATAACACGATTTAACCAAAGATGTGCTCCCATTTGTATTGGCGTGCCATTGTTTATTTTTATTAAAGAAGAATATTTTTATAATCTATTGAAAACGTAAAGAAAGTGCTATGGAATGCAATTTAAATTAATTATTATTTAATTATTTGTAATATTTTATGTCATTGTTAAACTAATTGCGAGCGAATTCTTTATTTTTTTTGTTTCATGTACTTTAAGTAGAGGGAAGACCTAGTGTGAAGACTTCCGTTCTACACCTTCCGCCGAATCTCTGAGACGTAGAATTGTGTTTTGTTACCAGAACAAGGACATGAAAATGTTAAAGATTAATTCCACCGAGTGGGAATCGAACTCATACAGTCGTTTACAGTCACACGATTTGCTACCGCATCACGACAGCCTCAAATTGTGTACTTATTGCAATTAATTTAGGAAAAGTATTTATAATGTATAGAATAGAATTTTTATAATATGTACTATAATTATTTCCATAAATGTAATATGTTCCCATAAAGCATATGAAATGCTTCATTTTAGAACAGCAATAACAAATTTTATTTGAAAATACCTCTCGCATTTGACTTGGGGAGACATACCTCGAATTTTGTGAGCAAGCAGAATTGGCTAGAAACCCTTATTTGAGAGAGTAGGTATTCAAGAAGTATATTTATGGCTTTTAGTAGGTAAAATTAATTTATTAAAACTTTTAACAAACTACATACCAAGTAGAAGCTTTCGAGGCGCAATGGGATCTTACATAGGTTTAGTTGATGATGGATGTGGATTTTCCTTTCGCCACTCTCCTAAAGCGCTGGGTTGAGTTCCATTTCTCAACACATTGTATAGATACAGCGTGAAGCTGCTAAAAATATAATATGAATTTAACTTCGAATAAACAGGTATTCAAAATAAATTATAACTGATATTTGGGGGGTTTTCCCAGTTTGTTTAGATAAAGTGCGGTATGTCACCAAAAAAAATATTTGGAGTCGTTATAAATGTTGGTACTTAATAATTTTCTTAATTAAAAGTGGTGGGTGGAGTGTCTAAAGCCTAGGTTTTATCTGTCTACCCTGCTAAATGCGGGATACATCGTGAAGCTGAAGAAATGTAATAAATAAATAATAGTAATAAGATATGAACGTTATACAAAATATTGATCAAGAAATTGAGAAAGTTGCATTACAAGTTGTACAGTGTGTCAATAGAATTTATTGATTGAATTATTGAATTGCAGCACTAGCCGTGTACTAAGAAATAAAGCAAGAAACTAAAATCCAATTAAAAAAAATACGCTTTATAAAACTTTAGGTAAATATTAAAGATAAAGACAGGATCGAATTCTTATTTAAATACTAAAAAATGTATGTGTGTGTAATGAACTTGATAATATCCTTTGAGAGCTTAAAGCTACAATATCAAGCTTTCTAACATAATATTAAATGACATATTTATATCTAAAATTAAGCTAAAACGAAAATATTATATTTTCTTTTTAATTATTTTCTTTTATATGTTTTGCTAAAAATAAAATAATCAAAATAAATTCTGACTGACCAGTTAAAAGAAAATATCTAGTTCAAACAAATATTGTTTAGGTATATCGGTGTCGTTATTTGTTCAATGTATTTTTGTTTAAATTAAAAAACAAAGCAGATTAAAAATGAAAATGTCTACTTTTATTTATAAGATAGCAGATTTCACCACCTTCCAAAGTTATTGTTTTCAAATACTTGTTGTTTCCAAATATAAAAATCATTACACAGGCTTTTACGTAATGACATATAAAATAGGTATATTATTTAGGTCTCAATCTTTTACTTACATAACAAGTTACGTTCTGTCCTAAGTATTTCTAGGTAATTAGATTTGATAGGTCTCTTTACGAAATTGAACATAGTTAATATCAAAGTAAAGAAAATAAAATTGTTTATTTTTATATTGGACACTTTTTATATTATACATTTGAAAGTTTTTATAACATTTTTTCTATCCATCTATAGGTATCTCCTTAGTTATTATACGTAAAGGAGATGGTTGTATATTCCTCTCACACATACTTGTTTATAAATTATTTTCATTTTTATTTATTTTTTCATTTATTTTTTTCTTAAGCCAGAATTTTCACCGCGAGCGCAAAGGGCCTATTAATGGATAGTTACAAAATATAAAACTCTATGTTGATAAATATGTAAACTTATTTTATTTAAAAGAAGAAGTCCATTCCACCTAAGCTAAATTGTATTACCATCAAATCTCTCTTTCGCAGTGAAAAATGGGCTTTATAACTAGGCGATAAGCGGTAAATTGGAGTGAGAGACGAGTGAGGTTATGAAAAGAACTCTAGCTATTTACTATTAGAGAAGTTATAGTTTTAATGGAAGAGGTTATAGTAAACGAAATAATAAAGAAATTTTAATAAACAAGCATTTACGCAGTGTATTGTACAAATGTAGTGATTCACAAAACAATATTACATTTTGCAATTTATGAATTTGAAGTGTTAAGCCGTGCAAAATCCTACTGAGCCAACAAAGTAAGCATATCTGCGCAGTAGAATCTTCCAATGTAAACATTAGAATAGCTATATGTATGTATGAGAAACTATATGTATTTTAAATAGAAAAAAATTAGAAGCCGACGTGGCGCAAGGGCGATTGTAAACATGGCGGTTGTGGGTTCGACTCCCACTCGGGGAAATAAATTATTTAATATTATATTCATTTCCTGGTTCTAGATCGCAACTAGATTTTATTAACATTTATTTAGACCTTTAGTGTTAAGCAGTGTTAAAAAATTGCTTACGAGTTTTACCAAATTATTTTTTTAAATATACGTAACACAAAATTATAGATTGTCAACGTATGACATCACCATTATTTTGCCAAAAACAATGGTGTCATAATATATGGTTAATATTCCGATTGTCATTCAATAAGCCAATTTAATTAGTAACATTGCGGGAAATGCCATTTCTGAAAATAATTTTCTAATTAAGACAATGAAACAAATATCGTTTATGTTGATTATAGCTACTCTTACATACCTACAGAAAAGAAGTAAAAATATGTTTATTCCTCAAGAGCTTACACTTATCATAGAGAAGGCATGATGCAAAAGTTATATCTATGTTATTTAATATTATCTATGTTATTTAATATTATCCATATTATTTAATGTTATTTTTTTCTCGAACCCACAACTTGTCGCAGTTACACTCGTACGATTGTGTCCCTGTGGTACGACTGGCCTCATAATCCTAATAAATTTTGATTGATATTATATGTAGCATTAGTGTAGTTAGTTATATGAAATAACATACGTAATACTAAGACAGTTAATCTAGCTACGAATTTATGTTGCAGTACGTCGAACTGCACCAATGTTGAACTAATTTCAACATACAGAAATGTAGTTTACTCTATATGTTTTATTTCTTTATTGTAATAGGTATGTTTTACATTACTTATACGTAGAATTTACGAAATCACTTTTGAGAAAAATTAGCTTTTATCTAAATAACTTAAGATATATAAGGATATAGAAGATACTTAAAATAATGATAGGAAAATAAACAGTTACTACGAGTTCGGTTTTTTATCCAATAGATATCAAAGAACTCAAACCAGAACCTTATTAATGGTAAAATTAAACTTAAACGATGTCTCTATAATAAACAAAATATTCATAAAATTATATTGACTAACTAATAAAACCATTATAGTAATTACACAGCTATTTTACACTTATACTAAAAGTCATAGTAAGTATAAATTCTATCATATTTTTTAAAACTAAAAAGTTACATGTGAATGGCAAGGTATAGGTGCAACGTGTGGAGTATGGAGGGGTCCTTCTCTTATAAGCGTAGACCCTTTGTACAATCAGTTATCAGCCAGGGCTAACTAGACAGTGCAAGCTCGACTCCTTATTTTCAATATGTTGGTGAGTAAAAAGCTTTAAAAAAATATATATACACTAAAATATAAAACTAAAATATTAGAGGACCTAAATACAATTGATTTTTCATGCATTTTAAAATTTATAACTTAAAAGTAACGCATTTATTTTGAAAGAAATTTATATAATTACAAAATATACGTCGCTAACGCATTGTAGGTTGTTCTCTACTTTTTTGGAACGTTATTATTTAGAATTTAGATTTATCCTAATTAAATATACTTTTTATTTTCATTACAAACTAAAAATGTTTCTTATATACCGAAATAAACACATTATAAGTGACATTATTTTAATAGATTTTAGTCCTACTATCCTGCGCAAGCGTAGCGTTGGCGGTGCCAATAGGTTACGGTGCGGTGTACTCGCACGTGCCACAACTGATACACGCACCAGTCGCTGTGGAGCATATTGTGAGTAAATAATATAATTTAAGCAGATATAACGATTATTTTTAGTTATTTTTTTGAGCTCCATGCTGTATCCCGCACATAGCAGAGTAGGCAGAGGGAACCAGGAAACCTAGTGTAAGTGTAACACCAAGGTTCATTGTTCCTTCTGTTCGTTCATCTTCGTTCTGTTCTTCCTCTCCGTTCCCCGTTAACACTTCCGCTCCCTGTTTTCCGGCGTTCAGTGAAGCTTGCCATTACCAGAGTGAATAAACGAAAATATTAAATATATCATTCCCACGAGTGAGAATCGAACCCTCAACCGCCGTGTTTATGGTTTTACGCTTGTACTAACTACTACGCTACGATAGCCCCCAGACTTCTAGTTACTTATTGTTTATCTTATAATATAATGCACATTGATTTAGTTAAATTAACTAATAATATTTTTTTCATTTTACATAGGCTTATCCAAAGTACGCTTTTAATTATGGAGTCAAGGATCCCCACACTGGCGATGTCAAGTCACAACAAGAAGAGAGGGACGGGGACGTAGTTAAAGGTTAGAAGTTTTTAGTTAAATCTATTACTATACACCTTAAAGTACCTCTGACCTTTCGCAGGACTAAGTATCATAGATATGTAAACTTTTGAAGTTAAAAGGATAATTTATTAACAAACTTAATTTAAACGAGTATTAGTATAAATTACCTAGTCATTAATTGATTACCTTTAAAGTAAGTAAGTTTATATTTATAAAGGTAAACAAATAAAAGTGTAGGTGGAATTTTAGATAAATTATAGATTTAATGTTGTTTGTGCTGTTTTACTGTTTTTTTCTTTTAATGTTTTTAACGTTTTGTTATCGTTTGTAGGTAGTTATTCTTTAGTCGAGCCTGATGGTACGACGAGAGTTGTGAATTATTCTGCTGACGATCATTCAGGTTTTAATGCAATTGTACACAGATCTGGACATGCTGTACACCCTGTAAGTATTTTAATTTTGAATGGACATAGGTATATTTAGAGGAATATGGAAGGTATGATTATGTTATAGGAGGAATCAATACCCATACGAATATACGTGATTTCACGAAAAAAGAACTTACTAAAAGGATATATTTACGGGTATTTTCTTGGAAAATATAATATAATGACCTTTGATGGCTTTAGATAAAGAAAATGTCAGTGTGGTCGTTAATATTTTCTTTAAATTAAAAAAAATAAATAAAATCTTTCTGTCAATTTCACAGGTTGCAATAAAGCCTGTAGCCCATTACGCCGCAGCGCCAGCGCTTGTACTATCTTCTTATGGACATCACTAATTAAAAGCGATACGACGATGTATTAATACTTATTTAGACACTAGCAAATATTTCTAAAGTTAAGTTTTGTTATTTATTTATTTAGCTGTTAGATGAGAATAGGCTAAGGTAATAAATGAAAAAAATGATAGTTCATAGAAAGATAGGTTTTTAATTATTTGTAGACAAAGTTTAAAGTAATTTTGCGTGTACTTTAATAAGGAGGTGGATCGCAAAGGTAATTAATTATTTTAAAATTACAAATAAAGTACAACTTTTAGAATAACTTTATAGAATTATTATTTTTTATTGATGGCTATCACTCGTTTATTTTATTTTTTATATTAAGTATCTATGTGTTTTCCAATATTTTTTGTAAAAATACTTTATCAATAAATTAATATAAATAATTTTGTTGGTTTGTTGTTATTAAAATATTGTGCTTCTTCTTTATATCCAGTTATAGGAAAAATATAGCGTTGTTTAAGTTCCAAAAGTTAAATTACGCTAGTGTAATTCTGAACTTGCGTTCTCTATCAGCCCAAAGCTTTCTGTATTTATTTATACATATGATCGTGATGAACAAATGGAAATCGAACTCACTACTGTCGCATTTACAGCCAGACGCTGTGCCTATCACACAACGGTGTCAACAGATCTNGGACCTACAGTTATGAGTTTTTTCACGAAATGAGAACTTACTAACAGAATATATATATTTACGGATATTTTCTTGGAAAATATAATATAATGATCTTTGATGGCTTTAGATAAAGAAAATGTCAGTGTGGTCGCTAATAATTTCTTTAAATTATAAAAAATAAATAAAATCTTTCTGTCAATTTCACAGGTTGCAATAAAGCCTGTAGCCCATTACGCCGCAGCACCAGCGCTTGTACTATCTTCTTATGGACATCACTAATTAAAAGTGATACGACGATGTATTAATACTTATTTACACACTAGCAAATATTTCTAAAGTTAAGTTTTGTTATTTAGATGTTAGATGTAGAATAGGCTAAGGTAATAAATGAAAATGATAGTTCATAGAAAGATAGGTTTTTAATTATTTGTAGACAAAGTTTAAAGTAATTTTGCTTGTACTTTAATAATGAGGTGGATCGCAAAGGTAATTAATTATTTTAAAATTACAAATAAAGTACAACTTTTAGAATAACTTTATAGAAGTATTATTTTTTATTGATGGCTATCACTCGTTTATTTTATTTTTTTATATTAAGTATCTATGTGTTTTACAATAATTTTTGTAAAAATACTTTATCAATAAATTAATATAAATAATTTTGTTGGTTTGTTGTTATTAAAATATTGTGCTTCTTCTTTGTAACAAGTTATAGGAAAAATATAGCGTTGTTTAAGTTCCAAAAGTTAAATTACGCTAGTGTAATTCTGAACTTGCGTTCTCTATCAGCCCAAAGCTTTCTGTATTTATTTATACATATGATCGTGATGAACAAATGGAAATCGAACTCACTACTGTCGCATTTACAGCCAGACGCTGTGCCTATCACACAACGGTGTCAACAGATCTTTTAACTATAAACAACATATTGCCACAATAGTAAATTATTAAAATTGTAAGATGATATTTATTTATTAGGCAATACAAGCTTTTATATAGCTATTAAACTAAAAATTTAAGTATCATAAATGATACGCAAATGGTGAATATTTTATTGAGGTGTAGTCCAAAATTTTATTGCATATTACCGTAATACAGATATTCCTTTTTAAATTTACAGCTTTTTACCTTTTATACATTCAATATACATTTTATCTATTATGAGACATTATAATATATGTATGTGTTTCTTATTAACGTAATTATAAATACTTTGAAGTATTAATTATAATTATAAATTTTGATGTCAGTCGTGGCGCAAAGGCATAAGAATGTAGCTGTAAGTGCGACAGGTTGTGAGTTCTATTTCCACTCGAGAATATGAAATATTTAATATTTTCTTTTCTTTTCTCTGGATAAATAAATAAATGAACGTGAATTGTAAATTACGAACACATAATACGTAAAAGTTCTATAATAAGTAAAAAAATGAGGATCAATCAGTACTTTGTCTCAGTTTCAATTTCAATATTTTGTACTTTATTTATATGTAAGCTTGATCTAAGTGCATAGATAACAAAAAAGGTTTACAAGATTATACCAGGTAAGCTTGAGATTTTTTTCAACTTCGCAATGTATCCCGCATGTAGGCAGAGTTCCCTAAGATACTCCTCAAACCGCTTCTGGAGGCATGTTGAGTTGCGCCTCAATGCCACGATATGTCTCGACACCAGAGTGAAATTATGAAAATAATAAATATTTAATTTACTCGAGTGGGAATCGAACTCATAACCTGTCACACTTTACTAACTTTGAACTTTTCTCATTCTCATCGAAACTATGATTCATTGGAGTACCCATTGCATTTTGTAACTTACCCTTGACTTTTTATACTTACCATTGACTCATTTTTGCAAAGTATTTTCCTGTGCTAGGTACTTACGACATGTACGTACTTAATGCAATATTTGAAAAAGAACTAACACAATAATTGGCTATAACAGAACAAGCGGGCGAAGCCGCGTATGAATTGCTAGTATATTATAATTATGTATTTATATTCTCTATACAATATAAACTTTTACAATAATAAAGTACAAAATATTTTCAATAGATACTATAAAATTGTTAAATATATTTTTTTATAAAAAGTAAATAAAATAATATATCATATAATATGTGACATTAATAAGTGTATTACTATGAAATTAGCATTATATTATCATATTGATTATAGACATATTATAATTTATTGCTACTAAATCGCGCTTCATTTACATTTCGATTCCGTACTATAGAACGTTTATTACTCTACAAATTTATCTCTTCAGAAAAATAGTAACTGTCAACGTTGACCAAATAAGCGATTGCCAAGATGTGGGCGAAAAGAAGTCACAATCCGCTATCTGGAGGCACCTAGAATCTTTAATGGTCATTTTCGATATACATCTCTTATACTAATGTGTTTTTTGTGCTTTCGCCTTTTTCGAAAATAAATGATTAATATGAACATGTTTCATTTCTTTCTGTTTACGCCCAAAATTATAAGATGTATGTTTGAAAGCTTATATGACATGAATGATAAATTCACTTTAAGTTTTTAGTCGGAGCCATTGTTTGAGCAATAAAACTGGTGTAAAAGGAAGTGTAATGTCCTGGAGGTGATAAGTATTTGTATTTTTTTTATTTTAAGTAACAAATTATGTTCACGCAAAGCGACATTTTACGTTGAGAACATTTATTTAACCTGAGTTAGTCACAGATAGCTTAAATAGGTATTGAGAAAAGTCTTGTTAGAAATACTATTAGTTTAAAAAAAAAAGCAGGGTGTGGGTTCAATTGTCACTGGAGGAAATTAAATATTTATTATTTTCATTTTCCTGCTCTGTTAACGAAGTAAGGCGCGGCGATGAGTTCAACTCAACACGCCATGCCATCAGTATTCGATGGAAAATGGGGAACGGAAGTCTTAATGGGAACCGAGTGTCTTAATAGTGGGTTCCCAGGTTTCCTTTGTCTACCCTGATACAGCGTGAAGCTATAAACAAAACTAAAATAATAAAAAATATTAATTAAAATAATAGTTTACCATCGTTTGGTAAATCAATAACTTAGCGCCCACACGTCAACTCCGTCAGTGATAAATTTTAGTTATATTTTAACATGTATAACGGAGTCCATCTAATCAGGCTTAAATAAGCCAATTAAAAATGCCGTTAAAAAAACTAGATATAAATAGAAAGAATATATAAAAACTATTATAAAAAGTCGTAGATTCAGCAAATCCTAATTGAGTGCCAAATACTACTTGGAGGCTACCGTTAGAGGTAAAGGAGTTTATCACCTCGTAAACGTTCCTTATCCTGTAGTTAATGGTATGACATCAGTATCGCGGATATGGACGTCGCCTTCACCCACTGATACCACTGACTCGTTTTTGCCGACTTAAAAATACTAAAAGGAGTCGACTGTTGAAAGTTTACGCATGTTGGAGACACGCTTTTGAGGAGTCGCATCCACTTCCTCGGCGGTAGATCTTGTGTAACCATGGATATATTAGCTAAGGTAGGGTTGATATATTTTTGTATTATTTGTGGTTAAATGTTTTTTTTGCTTTATTTATGTCTGTTTTTTCTTTGTTATATATTTTTTTCGGTTTGATATTAATCGTTCGTTTGTAAGTTCTGCGTAAATAGCGGATATTGACAAGAGGTATAGTTTATAGTATTATAGGTATAGTTTCTTTCTAGTGGATTTTTCTGCCTACCCTTGCATGCTCAGGGCATAGAAGGCGTCAAGCTGTACTGTGTGCAGTATAAAAGTACATAATATGGTTCCAAGAAATAGAAATAAAATTATCTAATACTATTTTCCCGAGTTTCAGTAAATTATTAATTAAACATTTTTGTTTTCTTATTTAATTTGATTTATTTTCTTAAATTCTAAAAATAGAAATATAAATGTATTTAAATCTAATTATAAGTATTATTATAATAATAATATTTAAACATTAACACA
>JAKRZM010000615.1:596480-610754 GCA_036379175.1 Heliconius cydno galanthus
GTAAATATATTCTTATTTATTTTATACCCTCAATTATATTTTTTGCACCCTACCCCTATCTTAATTTGCTATGTCCTCTGCCTTAAGGTTGCCTGGCAGAAATTGCTATTAAGCAATAAGGCCGCCTCTTGTACATTTAGATAATGTTATTGTATCTTGTGTCTTTTCTTGGGTGTACAATAAAGAGTTATTATAATTCTAATCATATAATTTTTTCAGGAATAACAGGAACGTATTCGTTTGGCTATGACGTTTTTGACCCAGAAACCGGAAATACACAATTCCGGACTGAGGAAAGATACCCCAACGGTACAGTGATAGGCAGTTACGGCTACATCGATCCGAGAGGCAGATCTCAAAGATACGATTATGTGGCCGATGAAAATGGTTACAGGTAATAAATTATTTTGATATTAATTCAACTTTTAAATATTTTAAAAATAATATTCATAATAATATAATGCATAATACTAGATGCAGACATGGCGGAGGAGCACAAGTATGCCACTATAAGTGTGATGGTTGTGGGTTCGATCCCACTTGGGGAAATGAAATATATATATATTTTTTTATTTTCGATTGATTCCTTAAAGTGCAACTTTTTGTATTACACAGAAATAAAAATAAATGAGAAAAGTGTAATAAATAATGAAACTTGACAGTCTATAATATTTTATATTTTTTCAATTGATATATAAAACTTAACACTTATATATGTACAAACTTATTTATACATTTTTTCAGAATATTACACGGTGGACCTGCAAAAGAAGAAATAAAGGAACATGTAGAGACGTCGTCACAAATGAGTTCTATTGTTACTGAGCCGTCTGTTTCTTGGAGCAGACCGAGAAAACCATATCGGAAGAAGATACAAATCTTAAAAACACCTTCAAATTATCTGGAAACTCCACATTTTACAATATTTAATTAAATGATTTTATTAAGACTTTTATTAAATTGGGTTATAAAATTTAATAACTATTGATTTTTAAGTGTATTTATTACTTAAAAAAGATTTTTTGGGTTATTATTACTTAATGCATTTACTTTACAAGGTTGTATGATAAATAAAAACCATTGTCAAAAATGACTCTATCGTCTTTTTTTTATTTAAAAAATAAGATTCATATTTAAAACTAGACGAAATGTCTTAACACTAGGTTTCCAGGGTCCTTCATGTCATGTGCGGTATATAGGGCGAAGCTATAGCTATTAATCAAATCAGCCCTTCAGAAAATTGGATGACTGTTTATATAAATTCTCCTTGTAATTCTGTCATAATTTTTATTTAATCTTACATGACATTGATAAAGTAAATAATTGTAAAAATCGTAATATAAAGCAAAAAAGATTTAAATAAAGCCGTCTTATATTTATTTTCGTATAGTTAATAGTTCAAATGATATTTCAGTTTGGCATAACGTTGCCAATTTTTCTAATATTTATCACTTCCTATTCTATAAAAGGCTTGTGTCGCTTTTAATTTTCTAAATAATAATGTAAAATAAACAACATTAACATTTACGTTATTTTTTAAAATATTTTTTGTAGGAATTCCTCAAAAACGAAGTTATGATCAAAACAATATAGAACTCAATAATGAAAAACGTTATCCAAATGGAACTATTATAGGAAAATATACATGTAGAGACAAAGATGGAAATCCAGTGCACATTAAGTACTATGCAGATGATTCTAGCTACGGGTAAGCACGGTTAACGCTCGCTTGTATTATTTATTTCATTTACATACTATACGAGTATTTATTTATTTCATTTAAGTGACTTAATGGAATGGGTTTTTATTTTATTTTGTTCATACATATCCATCTAGATAGGCGGTAGGTACTAGGAACGCCCTTTTTAATTCCGGGATAGAAATTCTTATTATTATTATTATTATATCCATAGAAAAAATAATGGATAAAATATTAGTGTATAAAAATATATAATATATTGTACTTTTTCCTAAAGTAATAAAATATTTTTAGTGTGGAGCTAAATAGCTTTAAAGTGTTGACCTTGAATAATGAATTGAAGACAGATTATAAGCCTAAACTTAATAAAAACCTATCAAATGCCGCATTTCCGTTCGATGAAATTAATGACACTATAAATACATTAAGTAAAGAATTACACAAAAATAAATCATATAATAAAAATGGTATTCCGAACGACAATAAGAGTAAGAAAAATGAAATACAACCTAAAACTGACGGCTATGAGACCTTCTTCGAGAAAGAAATGAAGCCTTTGGACAAGTACAATAATGATAAAATAAGAATTTATTATAACGGAAATAAAAGAAAAATAAGAAGCACGAAGCAACCTACCCCGTTTATGTTTTTTTAAAGTAGATTTTATAATTTTAAATAATGAGATTTATTATAAAAGGTTTATTTTGATTAAAAAATAAATAAAAATATCCTTTTATTTTCCTATCATATTGTAAAAGATATGTACATTATACAATTCATACAAATCTACACAAGAGGCCTTACAGAGTGCGACTCTAAGCGTGATGGTTGTGGGTTCGATTCTCACTCGGGGGAATGAAAGATTTAAAAAAATAATTTCTTCGCTATGGTAACCAGGCTAAGCGCAGCGTTGAGTTCCACCACTCAACACACAATACCTCAAGAAATCGGCGGAACTCGGGGAATGGAAGTGTTTGAATGGGGAACGAAGTGTCTTAACAGGGAGTAAGTAGACCTTGGTCGGGATGCAGCTAAAAAGTAATATAAAAAAATCGACATCAATGCATGCCTCACCTAATAAACATTGTCAAGAGATCCAATAAAAATATATATGGCTTTAGGTACTTTGTTATTCCAATTGTTTACATTTCTTTAGATCCTGTAGTATTTTATTATTTCTTGTTGTCAGATAAAGTTAATTCAATGTTTAGACATGTTTATTTATTTATATGATAATTTCACTATAATAAATTTCAAAACATAATTTTAATACATTTATATAAAATTAAATATGTTTTATATATTTTTCACATTTGTTGTGTTAAACATGTCATCGTAAAGCAGATACGGTGCCGATAACCACGATTATTGGGGGCTCGATTTCTATTTAAAAGGAATATGGTTTAATTCTTTATTACCCACCACACAATGTATATTATATAAAAAATATACATTGTGTGGTGGGTAATAAAGTATATAAAAAAAATAATTTCACATTTAAATATTGCAAATATTACTGAGTTTACGACCATATGTTTATTACGGTATGTCTCTACTTAGCGAGAAGGCTTATGTAAGTTTAGTGTATCGACAGCACACTTTCCTCGGTCGCCTTAATTTAGTGACAATGGCGGTGACACGGACCCACTGTGACTGAAATGCGTAATTTGGGAACTAATATCTAGGATGATGAGACCGTCATGGTTCAGCGGTGTAACGTCTGAATGTAGGTGGTTTTGGGTTCGATTCTCACTTAGGAAAATTAATTATATACACTCAAAGAGCTGCGTTGAGTTTCCTAACTCAATACAGAATGTTTGAACGTTGGGCGGAAAATTGGAATTGAAAAAGAGTAGAACTGACTATCTTAACCATATTTTTTGAGGAACATAATTGCTATTAAATAAAAAACAATTTTCAATATGCAACTTTCTCTGTATTATATTTTATCTATTTTATAGTCTATTCCCTATCTATTTTCTAAACTAGGAAATCTAGTGTTTAATACACTCCGTGAAAATTCGAGGCGGCTATCATTTTAGCTTTGGGTTAATACGCTTTAGAATTTTGAATAGAAAACAACAAATCTCTATGGAAGAAAATCATAATTCAAATTACTAATCTATTTAATGCTATATTCTTATTTGACATGATATATATGTATACTTTTATATAATACAAAAGAAAATAAATTGTAATAAAAAATACATTTATAAATATAAAAAAATCCTATTTTTGTATTATATTTATTTACGTAATATATGACTAACAAATACACGTAGACTAGTTACTTATCGGCTCCCACGATCAACATTGTACGCACGTTCGGAAGGAAGTAGTTGTGATTGTTTTTGTGAACTGCATCTGTAATAGATTATTCAATCACAGGCAGATACCACTATTAGATATCTCACTCTTATTTATTGGTAAAGAGCAGGAAGTAGGTATAATCATTAAAGATAATTTTTCCATTCGGCACGTAAGAGATAGATGGTAGGTTTATAGTATGGTATTTAGCGCACGTTATATTGTTAGTATTTTATAAATGGATCGTGACATAAGTGAATAAGGAAATTGTATATGTCAATAGACGCATTACGTGTTTAGCTTTAGTAAGAAAAGAACTCTAGATAAGATGAGATAAGTAATTTAGTTGATAGTCTTCATTGGGGTTTGAGACAAAATGTAAACAAACAAAACAACGTTTCTCAAAGTTTTATTGATAACATCACTTTTGTACGGATATGAATCCTTTCAGGCCACGTTTCTTTTATATGTTAACAACAGCCACCTTGCTCGTGTTAGAGTTTTCTTTGATTGCTTTTACTTTGGCGGAGAAAAGTGCTAGTATAGCTTGATTAGGGTTGACTCATGTTTTATTAACGTGTTATATTAACGTTTAAAAACTTGTTTTTAAACGTTAATATAACAATAAAAAATAATCAACAAATTCCTTTAAGCTAATTTATCCGTATTAAAATACGTTTATTTTACATTTGAAAATCAAAAGTTTTGGATTTTTGTACATGTAAAGTATTATAAACGATTTCTGTAAAGCAGTGTAAAATCAAGAATACTGTGTAACTAGAAAGAAAGCAGTGTTGAAAAAAAGAAGTTTTTTCAGCTTCACTGAAATTAAATAAAATAAAACTTTCCCACTCCAAGTAGGTAGAGTCGTTATTTAAATTAGAACGAAGTGATTTGCGAATTATCTTACGCACTAGATTTCCAAACAATAACTCTAAAGAAGATGTAAATGTACACATTTAGAATTTTAAATGTAACTCATTAAATATTAAACATATACACAGTTACGATGACATTTTTGTAAACAAACAATAGATAATCTATTTTTTCTATAGCTACACCCACCACCCTCTCTACTTGCTCTCATATATATANCAGTATCTTAATCTGATGCGCTCGAATGACTTCACAAAGTCCCCTCTTCGCCGCCCCTACTATTACGTGTTTAGCTTTAGCAAGAAAATAAATATTAGAAAGAAGAAGAAGATAAGATGAGATAAGTAATTTAGTTGATAGTCTTCATTGGGGTTTGAGACAAAATGTAATCAAACAAAACAAAGTTTCTCAAAGTTTTATTGATATCACTTTTGTGCGGATACGAATCCTTTCAGGCCACGTTTCTTTTATATGTTAACAACAGCCACCTTATTCGTATAAGAGTTTTCTTTGATTGCTTTTACTTTGGCAGAGAAAAGTGCTAGTATAGCTTGGTGAGGGTTCACTCATGTTTTTAAACACTTAAACGTTAATATAACAATAAAAAATAATCAACAAATTCCTTTATGCTAATTTGTCTGTATTAAAATACGTTTATTTTATGTTTGAAAATCAAGAGTTTTAGATGTTTGTACGTGTAAAGTATTATAAATGATTTCTGTAAAGCAGTGTAAAATTAAGAATATCTACTGTGTAATTAGAAAGAAAGCAGTGTCGAAAGAAAAAAGTTTTTTCAGCTTCACTAAAAAAAAAAAAAAAAAAGTAAAACTTTCCCACTCCAAGTAGGTAGAACCGTTATTTAAATTAGAACGGAGTGATTTGCGAATTCTCTTACACACTAGATTCCAAACAATAACTCCAAAGAAGAAGTAAATGTACACATTTAGAATATTAAATGTAACTCATTAAATATTAAACATATACACAGTTACGATGACATTTTTGTAAACAAACAATAGATAATCTATTTTTTCTATAGCTACACCCACCACCCTCTCTACTTGCTCTCATATATATACCTCGTTAGGTTTCTCTAAACACATACGAATACGTCAAGAGACTTCCGAAACAAGTGGATTTTGTTTAAGGTATTAGTGTTCACCTGGAAAGTGCAAATAACATATAGAATTATGACATCAAAGGTCAGTCAGGTAAGTTAATTATAAACATGTGATTAACTAAAATCGATATGTTTAATGTTATTATAATTGAGAGTGGTAGTTTTAATATTATTGATATAATTGTAAAGTCCGCCGGTGGAGTGGTTAGGAACGTTGGCTGGGTCGGTTAAGGTGTTGGGTTCAGTCGGAAATAAAGTAAGTAAAGTATAGTCGGAAATAAGTAAGCACATAAAGAATATAGTAGTAAGTGTATTATTTATGATGTCATCCATATATTGAGATATGTATATAAGAATATAAGTATATATTGTTTATCAATTGATATTTTTTTATTATTTATTAATATAAAACAGATAGGTTGATAGGACTTGGGTACCTTCAAAAAGCGCGTCTCTCTTCACCTCAACCCGGCTACACATATGTAGCTCCTCAGGTGTTTCACGAGGTCGTGGTCGACGATGGGCACTTACCATCATGAGAACTGTTCGCTCGTTTACCTTGTATTTTTCCTTAAAAAAAATCCGTAAACAAAAACTTTTTCTGTGATTTGCACCATTGCAAATAAGTAAAAAAGCGAGATTATTTCGTCAAAAGCGGGACAGGAAATTTAAAACTTCAGTTTTTCATTTATTGTTTATCCCTTTATTTGAATTTTTAATAAAGCTTCCAATGGTGATATTAATATAAAATGTTTAAAACGTCACGAGGAATGCTAAATCATATTTTTTTGGTTTTTGGTAAATAACGAATATTCTTGTTACTAATTATTATAAACTTAAAGTAATTAGAAAAATATTTTTTATGGTACGGGAATAAACCGTAAAAAGCAGGACTACTTAATATTTGGGCTAAAAATCGGACGTCTGATAACACTGCTGTTATTAATTTCTTTTATTATGAAAAGTAATATATTATCTGCAATAGAATATAATCTGAATCATAATAAAGTACTCAGCTTAGATAAAAACACTAATCTCACAGCACAATTTTTTATTAGCACAACACTCAACCAAAAAAAAAATAGAAAATCGACTCCGATGAACACCATTAATAAGTTATTAACACGTAACTATTACGATGCGCAACGAAAGTTCATGGGAAAAATTTACTATAAAACCTTTTTATTTGTTTTCAATTGTATTAACGATGTAGTATTGACAACAATGGTATAATGTTATAAAAAGGATGTTAAAAAGTATTTCTTTTAAGACAGTGTAGAGGCCGTCGTGGCCTAAGGGCATAAGGGTGTGATCGATCCCTACTCGAAGGTATGAATTATTGTCAGGAGTTGTTGTTAAGTAAGGAACGGAGTATCTTAACACTGGGTTCTTTCTGCCTACCCTGCTGTGTGCAGGATACAACGTAAAGTTGATTTTTTTTTCAGTTAATAGTATTTTCAACACTGCTGGTATGCGTGTATGGAAGAGTGTTCACGTACCTGAAGCCTGTGGATCAACAGCCAGCCTCAACTCTCCTCCACACCCAACCGAAGATAGCTTACGACTATTACCATCAGATACCTGAAGATGAACATGTAGATTACTATGTAAGTATATATTTTTTACTTATTATATCACAGTTTAAATTCGATATGATCAATTCGAATGACAAAAGAGATCAAATATAATGCTTCTTATAATAAAGTATAGTTATCAATTGGAGGTTTATCAATACTTTAAATTTGAGCTCGTCGTGGCGGAGTCGGACAAAATTTGTTTGTGACATATAGACGTTTGTGGGTTTAATCCCTATTCAGCGGAATATATTAAAATGATTTTTATTGTTTACTACCTTCGTCTGAAATACAAATCGCGGCGTTGAATTCCGCGACTAAACATGCAACGTCTCGAAAAATTTTTAGGTTCCCTCTGTCTACCTTGCTATGCGGAAAAGAGAGTGAAGCTGTTGTTTTTTTAATATTTCCATGTTTAACAAACCAAGTGAAGCATCTTACAATTTTGTAGTAAATAGTGTTACGTAAGTGTACATTTTATGTAAAACGAAAGCGCTATGACTCGTAATGGCTTATTTAAATATTATGCGATACATTACGCTGAGCACTGACTAGACTTTTTTTATACTTCAAACGAAGGTTGTATAATTATCTAATATTATTTAAAATTAAAATTTTATTTGATCATTCATGGATTCAGGATGTATTGTCCTTCAGTTAATAAAGTGTGCAAGATGTATGAAAGTGATAAAATAAAGATGATAAACGATTCCAGCTTTTTTCAAAAGGCGCGGAAAATTTTTTTATTCAGTTTTTAAAAAGTATGTTTCACACTTTAGAGTGGAATAACACTCATAACCAGGGTGTTATGTTTCGATTCATTAATTAGATCTAGATCTAGACAGAGATAGATAGAGAGATCTAGATATTTTAATAGTGAATATTTTAATTTTGTTAGTGAAAGACCCTGCTCTGTAGTATTTAGGTACAGTTGTTCGTTTCTCCACGTATTTTTGACCCAATTTTTGAGACCTAACTTATATTTGTAACTAAAAAAATAAATTATTAAATACTTTCTTTCAATTGAATATATATTATAAAATAAAGGTTAATATGATTTATAAGACCATATAATAAGAATAAGGTAATTAAGATATATCAAAATTCTGATTCGTGCTTAAACTGAAAATCATCCACGTGCTTAATTATTTTATTACTTTTAATTTTCAAAACTAAATAAACAATAGCTAATAATTTAAATAATAATTAACAACAGCTAAATTGCTTGGGGAAGGTTACAATTAGTCATACATAGTATCAGGAGAAAGGATTAAAGAGGAAATACCTCCGCGACAGTATTTCCTGTAATGCTTAATTTATTCGTTGCGCTTGTGCCAGCGCGATTGACGTTTAAGTTATAAGAATTTGTCTAATTATATTTATAATTTTCTTGTAATGATAATATTAATAGTAATCATTTTAAGTAAAACATGTTAATGATTTTACTATAATGACATAACTTAAAGTTAAAAAGCTAAATAAGCCTTAGAATTAATAATTGACTACTGTTAAGTTTGAACTGAACTCGCCCCCCGAGGCTTCTGTACCAATTTCAAGATAGTAGGTCAATGGGAAGTGCAGTTATAAACGTTGACACGTGTTTCTATGGAAAACCTATAACTCTCTTTTTGGATTTTTTGTTGTTCTCAGTGCCAAGGGATATTACCCTATAGGCACCATACCAGCAGCAAAACCGATGCATAAATACTCGTATCTTTTGATTGCGTTCACTTAGAAGCTTGGTTATTTCCGTGCTTCAAGTGACTTGAATATTCGATAAATCCCGGCATAAATTTCACCTTTTCGGTACGGAACTCTGAAAACTAAGTGCCTTAACACTAGTTATTCTTTGAAAAGAATAATAGTGTTTTTTTTAACGCTACAGTACACGCCGTACTATGTATAGATTTTTTGTATGACCGCTTCTTGTTGTGGCTTATAAGTAAAAGTAAAAGTAAATTGAACGGAAATTGACCGTGAACACCGATAAATGCTTATCATTACTTGTATGATATATCTAAGATGTGTATACTGTGTATTAAAAAAATAATAATTGACATTAACATAATTTCGAGATTATTAATTTTTTTAGCTTATAGCTGTATGCAGGGTAGGCAGAGGAAACCTAGTTTAATAAGTTCTATCAGCTCGTGACTCTGTTTTACACTTCCTTCCAATTTTCGTGACACTGCGCGTTAAGTGGAAAATTAGAAAAGAGCGAGAAAACAATTTCCATAAGTGGGAATAGAACCCACATCCGTCGTGTTTACAGTTAGACTCTTTCCCACTGCACTACATCTACATTTTACTATAACTTAAATAAATCCGTATAGATTGTAATATATGCACAATAATATGTACTTACATATATTTATAGAAAATGTTTTAATTGAATTAAAATATTATGTACTTAACTTTTGATACATGTTATTTTACATACTATATCTAATATATATTTTCACAGGCCTATCCCAAATACGTTTTCAAATATGGAGTCAATGATTTTCACACTGGTGACATAAAAACGCATCATGAGAGTCGAGACGGTGACGTTGTAAAAGGTAATTTGTTTGTATTTTAAATAAAAAATTAGCTTCACGCTGTATCCCGCACATAGCAGGGCAGGCAGGGGAGAGAACTTAGTGGTAAGACACTCCGTCAACTTAATGCGCTTTGCCTCGTCACCAGAGGGAGGAAATATAAATATTTAAAAATGACATTCTTTCAAATGGGCATCGAATCTACAACAATTTCCTGTACATGTGCACGTTAGCGCCCTAATATTAATTTAAATAATGCTTATATATCCAAGCAATAATAAACATTTATAATATTTTATTTCAATTTCACAGGTCAATACTCAGTAGTAGAGCCTGATGGCTCAATCCGCACTGTAGACTATACTGCGGACAAACATAACGGGTTCAATGCAGTTGTCCATAGAACCGCCCCAATTTCCGCGCACGAGGCCGCCCATCTCTGATATGTTAAAATTTAATTATAATATAATTATTTCAAATATTTTTAAAGATCAAAATTTTCCTTCGATCTCCAGTTTTTTAATTACCATAATTGTTATTTATTACGAGATGTACCTGATTTTTATTTTATGTTTTTTTAGAATAAGATGTATAAGTTTTTTGTAATAATATTGTTGTGAAATTTAACATTATGTATTAAGTTTTATTTTGTGTTTTAATAAATTACTATTAATAGAAAGATTTTTTAATTAATTTATTTCAGTTATGGTATGAAGCTGATAAAAATTGAGATTAAAATAAAATATTTTTATTAAAATAAATAGCAATTATTTGTGTATGGTATATTGAAAATTTCAGATAAATTAAAGTTTTCTACTCTGTAACTTCACATTAAAATACAGACATGTCTAATTTAAATAATAAAAGCTGCATAAAACTTAAAAAGAAATGATTTTAAAGTGTTTTTATTTTGAATACATTAGTGTAGAGCATCTTGAATTCGTCTTAATTAACATCACACATAACTTATCTTTATTAGACAAACCTATTAAATTTTAATGTAGTTCAGTATTAATAAACGTAGTTAGAAGCGTGTATAACAAAATAAATATAATAATTTTAAGATTATATCGTATTGTGAAGATATGTGGTCCTATAATGCACACCACATAAATAAACATTCTAAGCATTTGCTTAAGTTTAAAACTATATAAGGGTATAACTAAAACAGAGACCATTGTTGCGCAGTGGAACATCTGACTGTAAACATTATAATTATCCATTCGATTCCCACTCGATAAATGTTTCTTTTTCCTTCAGGTAAAAAGAGCAACTTGAAACGTCTAAAATACAAAATTGACGAAGATAATTCCATTATAAAGTATACACTTGTCCTTCTCGCGTACATGCTTATTATTTACATACAATGTAGTATTTATATCATAGGTAAGGTCTTTCACACGATACACAATTATTGATTATGAAGGTATAAACGAAATTTATAATGTATTTTAATATAGTTCACTATTTTTAAAGTTTTGGAGCTTGGTTTCATCTTCATATGATGAAAAGTGGAAAAGATTTACTCTTTACCAATTTCATTACATAAGGAAGATATTTTTAGAACATTTTAATAAGTACTAATAATCAAAAATATATTTCCCTCTGAGTCTATAATATTATTTAACCTTTTTTAAAAAAAATAAATAAACTGAAACATGTACCTAGATAAGAGGGAACTGATCCAAAATATTTAAACCAACAATAAATAAATAAAAACAAGTGACTTATTAGATAGATAATTCAGATTTAAAAAGAATATTTTTTTAAAATAAATTTAATTTAAATAAATATTGATGAAATAATAACTGATAGTGTTGTAAAATATGTTTAAATATTTTTAGTGTAGTGCTATTCCACACTTAGAAACCATATAAAATTTTTAACGTAGCGGAATTTGAACCCTCGCCTCATCATACGTTCTCATCGGGCTACGTCGAAATTTTTATATGCTTATTACAACTTATTTTTGTTTTGTTGTTGTTAATTTCGATGGCTTAGTTGGTTAGAGCGCTTGGAAGGTTTCTTCCAAGAGGCACGGGTTCAAATCCCGCTATGTTCAAATTTTTGTATGTTTTCTAAAAGAGTATGTTTAAATAACTGTGTTACTGCTTTAGTGCATGCATAGCAGCCATGAAGTATATTTTAGTTTCTTAGAAACGAAAAAAATATATATAAATCAATACTAAAGTTTGTTAGTAATATGTTGAGCAAGAAGGCTGAGTAATCACGAGATAGTTTCAATTCACACGTAAATTAGAGCACTAGCTAGCATTTACTCTGTTGAAACTTACACTTCAATTACTATACTGGTAACAGTTGATTACCACTGAACTGCAGGTTTTACTAATTTGGGCGTAAGGCACCTACCGCAGAAGATGCACAGAGTGATAAAAATATACTATTTTTTTGCCATGTTTTACAAATAGATAGGAACTATGAAAAACGATGAATCTTATCAGTTTGTAATCGTCCATGATTGTCAAATTATTTTTAGGTACAAATAAGGATTTTTTTTCAAAAGTGTGCTATAATCATATGCATTTTAATCTGCGAACTATTCTTATGTCATGATAGGAAAGCCTAGCTTGTTATCAACTAAAGATTATAAATAACAAAAAAATCTTATTATACTATTCTTAACGTATCCATCGATCTCAATATCGCTCACAAGAATTACTATGGACCTTAATGTGTAACTAAGAAAGAGAAGAAAATGCTATCAGTTTCTATGTAGCATGTTATTTTTAATAGCTAGTTAGTAAACCTACTACTAAATAATACCTAATATTATGAATAGAAATGAAAAGTAGGTAAATTATGTTATTTAAATCTGCATATGCATTTTAAAGATCTTAAATCTAGTCATCCTTGAAATATTGAATAAAATTAATGAACGAGTAAATACTTAAATACATATTTATATAAATATTATTTAGTCTTCATTCCTTTTTCTATATATTATTAAATGAAAAAACAACCATTAAAAATAAATATATTGATAATTATCACGATTGGAAATTTTATTTGAAACTCAAATAAATAGATAAATAATAAATTTCATCCTGATATCGAGCCGGCGTTAAGTTCCGCCACTCAACACGAAGTGCCTCCAGAATTCAGCAGAAAGTGGGGAACGAAGTGTCATAACACAAGGTTCCCTCTGCCTACACTGTTGTGTGCGGGATACACCGTTAAGTTGATTTTAATTTTAGGGAAAAAAAGTTAAAAAGTTATAAAATTCCACTTTTCACCGAAAATAAAATCTGGCAACGCTGGTACGTATATCTGAATGTATATAGTGCCTTACGAAGCTATTACAATACGAAAAGTCCACCTGTACGTAGTAAGTGTTGCAATGTTATTTACATGCGACGTCATTGTAGCGTGCGAAACTTTTCTCATTTAGCTGCAGGAATCTAAGGAAACATCTTTTTCGAGTACCAAGGCTAAATTAACTAAGGCCATTTATAAAGGCCTGTGAACCCACCATTGTGTTACTCAGGCAGTCAGTTTATAGTGAAATAGTCGTGTATCCTGTGGAACCATGTGTCGAATTTATATATTGGTGGTGGTGGCGATCGGGTGTGCTCAAGCAAAACCCAAGCTGAGCCAAGTATTTAGTCCAGTTTTTGAACCGAAATACGAATATTACGATGTAAGCAGCCATTTATTGTATTTGAACCGACACTGTTTGTTTTTTCTTGACTAGAATATTAGATGTGAAAATATTAATTTACTATATAATATTTAAATATTCTTTACAATTCTTTGTGCCCATTTTAATAATGAAAATTAAATTGATAATTAAAAATGTGTTGATTATGCTTAGGATCGTCCCCGATACGCATTCAACTATGGCGTGGCGGATCACTCAACAGGCGACATCAAATCACAACACGAAACGAGAGACGGCGAGGTAGTTAAAGGTAAGCTTAGTTTTTTATTTTAATATTATTAATTTAAAATTAATTGTTATAATATTTTAAGGGCTAGCAATCGGGTTTTTTTTGGTTATCTATAAAATGTGACATATATGTCGTATCTTACAAAAAAATTATAATATATTTTAAAAATATTTGTAACAAACATTTTGAAAATTTTTGAGGTTATCGTAGAGCAATGGAATAGGTATGATTGTAAGCGTGGTTAGTAGGT
>JAKRZM010000615.1:611810-633081 GCA_036379175.1 Heliconius cydno galanthus
TTTTTTTTTCTACTTTATGACATGTCCAAGTAAATGTTAAGCATTTTTATGGAATAAAGATATTTTGACTTTGACTTTGACTTTGACTTGACTTTGATTGGTAGAACGATGATTTCCACCACTCAACAATCAATATCTCAGAATCGGGCGGAAAGTAGAGAACGAAATGTTAGTGCGGGACAAAACGTGAAGAAAACAGTAAAAAAATTGTATTGAATTAGAATTCTTTCTGTTACAGTATACCCGAAGTTTGGTGGCCACTTTCAAGACTACGACGGCTATGACATTGATGAACCTTCAAACCATTTCTACCAACGTTGATTCTTTATTAATAATTATGATATAATTTCTGCGAAGAATTTAGTTTTAGAAAAGTGTTGCAATTATTGATTTTGACGGATGAAAGATTAATTATGCGGATGAATTTTATATTTCTGGCTTTTGTGACAAGTGGTGCCATTTCTTTGTAAAGGTGACAGTAAATTCTTCTACACCTATTAAGCAGTTTTTTTATTAAAGCAACGATATTGTCAAGGTCGTTCTTAAGCATAATATTTTACTTCGTTATTATTTTAATGATAGTTTAGTATATATAGTTATAGTTTAGTATATTTTGATAACACAAAAACGAATAAATGTTTTTTTAATTTATATTCTTTGAGTCTTACTTCGATCCATATTTAATATCAATAAATTGCGTAAAGTTATTGACTTAAAAGAAACAAAAAGTTTATTGTGGTATTTAATAAATACTGAATTTAGTTTTTCAGTTACATTGAAATATGAAAACAAAAAGCTAACGAAACAAAATATTACTTTCTTCATACTAAAGTAAAAAAAAACATATTTTAATAATATCTTTATTAGTGAACAATCACTA
The DNA here is from genome assembly GCA_036379175.1 of Heliconius cydno galanthus. NCBI lineage: Eukaryota > Metazoa > Arthropoda > Insecta > Lepidoptera > Nymphalidae > Heliconius > Heliconius cydno. The sequence continues at coordinate 612,691 of JAKRZM010000615.1, forward strand.
GAACATTCTACCAAATTTATAAGTTTTACTTATATTTATTTACAAAGTAATTTACGCCTGCAGAAATATTATGAGCAATATTAATCTTGAAGTCGTTGCTTTTTTATATTTCAGTAATAATTCAAACGTTCGGTTCATTCGTATCTGTATCAACATATATTCGATATTATAATATTTTTTTATTAATATATTTTTATAATATTCGCTATATTTTTAACGAAGTTAGGTAAGTTAGTAGCCGGTAAATGACTTTTTTTTATTAATGGAATTCAACGCCGTGCTTTACCTTGTTACCAGTGCGAGGAAATTTATCTATTTCTTCGAGTTCTAATCCAACCTGCAACCGTTGCGGATACATGCCACGACGGTCTCCATTTATTATTTTTAAAAGGACACAAACCAGAAAACTATGACGACTAGAACTCTATATTCCCCTGTCATAGATATAAGTTGTCATAGTAGAGTGCGAGTGCTTTATTATTGCGTCAGGCACCGGATAAAAAGATTTTCTTCTTTTTCTCAGTTTGTTTATCAAATGTATTCTAGAGCCGTACGATTTTTAACGGAAATAAAATAGAAATCCAATGAGTAAGTGGATGATCCTTATTTTTTTCAGAGAAATTAATTTGATACTAGGTTTAACCTCGAATTGGCTAGTCGAAGTATTGGTTAAAAAATGAGAAAATTATATATTCATATTATTACAATTTATATTTTTATTAAATCGCTCTTAGCTTACTTTTTAATTAGTAAGTAAAATTATTTAAGTTGCAGGATATCCGTGGTATTGCGTATAATGATTTATATCATTCCTATCTGATGATCCAGCTCAGTCAGTCGTTGTCTCGAAGGTATTTGACATTTACTTAATCGTGACTGGCAATGTTGAACCGGAACGAATTAAATGCTCATCTTGAAATCTTCAATGCTAACTATAATTTTATTTTTACCTGTGTATATACGAAATTTTATTTAAATAATGTATAAGAAAATATACAGAGAAGGATTTGAACCCCTTTTATATATATAGTCTCATCTCATCAAAATTAGTGCCTACACTCGTATAAGTTTTATCAGTAATATGCCGTAAAAACGTATCTTAAGCTTAGTTGGCTGAAGCACTTAACATGCTATTAATATCAATGAATAACTCAGCCTGTTCTTGTACTCTGCTAGATATAGGCCTCCTTTAGGGTACACCAGAGAAACCGATCCTCGGCATCCAGTCAAGGTCAGCAGTCTAAAATTTATATAAAAAATAATAATCTATTCTTTTAAATATTGAAAATATATATTTCGTACATATCTTACATAAATTGTATTAAGAAATTAAAATAGATAGAGCTAGTCTTTCAAACACCAAGTGATAATTACATAGTTATATATCAATCATTAATAGAATAAAATTATCGGTGAATGCAAAAATCATATAGAATTATCTTCCATAGGTAGGTACTATTAAATCATTAATCTGTTGCACTTAACTACTTAAGCAACATCGTAACTGTTGTTTTAAGTTTAGTCAAAATTGCGTCAAACCATATCTGTGATAGGCATCTATCTATTTAAACGTTGACAGAGAGGTACATTTTATTTGCTAATTGTACATGCATTTGTTTGTTTTTGTTACGCTGGATAAGTGGGAACATATGGCAGAGTAGACAGAAGGAACCTAGGAACCTAGTGTTAAGACAATAAGACACTTCCATTCCCCACTTTGTGTCGAATTCTGGAGCCCGCATGTCTCTAGAAATGTTGTGTCAGCGCCACGACTGGAATTTATATGTCTATTACTGCTTCTCCCTGCTTTATTAGCTACAAAAATCATTAGAATTGGAAAAATAAAATAACTTTTAATAAATGTTACATATTTAGGGTTATTTCATCAAAAGAAAATTGTTTGGACGCCTAAATTAGAATCCAGAACGACGAATCCTTAACGTGTACATTCGTATATGCTAGTTGCGACACCCGAGTGGTACTTATAAAGCTTGTAATTAAGTGCTAAATCAATTTTGAAAGCGTTTGCATAGATGGTTAGTGTGGCCATTTTGTTTGGTCACAGCAATTACATCATTGTACTATGGACACAGAGTTGGGCTAAGCCCCCGGCGTTACTGGTCGAGTGACATTAAAAAAGTATGAGAAAACCAAGACCTTTCCGTGTGTAACTATGACATCCGTCAGTGATTCTTCTTGCTCATTTCTCTGAAGCAAAACGCTGTATCGGATTGGTATAGCACACAGTGCGAGCGCCATCCATTCTCTTTTCGCTTCTTTGTTTTAGAAAGAAGGAATCCTGAAACCTAGTGTTATAACACTCCGTTCTTCATTAAGATACTTCCTTTCTCCACATTCTGTCGATTTTTTGAGGCAAATCAGTGATTCTTCTTGCTCATTTCTTTGAAACAACCATTGCCTCTCATTGGTATAGCACACAGTACAAGTACCAACATTCTATTCAACAAACGATTTTGATATTTAGTAAATCGTTTATAAATCGTTAAATTTAGTTAACTGCTACGTTGTTCCGTAATACATATCTTTACTGCGCTGTTAAGTTTGCGTTAGATTTTATTTATTTGAACACAGCTTACGAAATATTTTTGTAAGAGAATAATAGCGGTATGAACAATAATCAATTTAACGCCTGTAATATTTTTGAGATGTATCAATTATATTTCAATGGATAGGATTCTGCGAGGTCGTACGTTCGATATCTTTTATTTATTGTTGTACGTGATATTAAGAATAGTTAAATTTAAAACGTGTTATAGTAAATGTAATTTAATATTATTTAGCTACTCAATTTTCATAAGTAGAAATAAAGAGGACATTCTAGATACAGGTCGAAGAAATCCTATGTAGACACGAATTTACATAAAGTTTAAAGAAATACGACAATTGTTTTAGAATTAAGTTTAGATTCGCATGGTACGATTCACATAAAAAATGACATTTTTTTCATAATAATGACACACATTAGATATTGATATTTCTTTTTCCTATTGTTCTCAGAAGCACTAGCCTAAACTTCTTGGCAATGAATGATGATTAATCGATAATTGCAAGTACAGTCTGAGCTATTACGATGGTACGGATACCCGCATTATCTAATAAAACGCTATCAACATTAAGGGTAATAAGATCCGTTGCTCCGATACCAAAAGTTACATCAAATTTAAATGGCTTCATCTAAACTTTTACTTTGACAAAATTATATGTCAAAAGATCTATCCTGTGTGTAAACTTTGAATTTTAAATTGTGTCAATAAAATTGTTATTTATTATTGAACTTAATTTGGTAAATTTTTATAGTAAAAAATGGCCTAAATATTGTTAAATTATAGCTAAATAATACAAAATATTTACATACGTGTGTGTATGTGTGTTATTCTGACGTGTAAGCTATATTAATGTAAGATTTCTTCAAATCCGTTCAGCAGGTTTTGCATGAAAATGGAATAAACATCCGTCCTGTGAGGATTTCATATGATGCAATTTTCACAACTATACTATTAATAGGATTATTTCAATAAATAAATAGCTGAGTGAGTAACTGTGAACGCAGAGCCAAAATATCTGCATAGAAAATGGTGTAAAAAGTTAAAATTTTTGTAGACGACACTTTGAAAAGATTTTTTAAGATTCTTAAGAGACCGGAATAAAACGGAAAATTACATAAATTATTCTACCCAATTGAAGATACAATTTCTTATCGTACCTAATTATAGAAATATCACAACCGGACGAATGGACAAATACTCTAGTTGTTTACAACGAAAGTTGATATATGAAATAGTTTCAGCTGATTGCACTTTAGTTGAAGGTTACGAAGAAAAATGAATGTTAATATATAATGTAACATAAAGTGTTTACAATTAAAGAACAACCTCAATCTGAAATGGATATTTAAAAGCTTTAGATTTAGTATTTACTGTCAGCATTAACTGCTTTAACGATGTATCAATGTCCTTCTGTGAAAAAAAATGTACTTTTCGAAAGGCGTCCCAACATCGTCGCTATCTGTCATGATATTTAAATAACACAAGTTAACATTGGTCCAGTGTATGTATGTATGTAAAGATGCCCTTGACTTTTAAGAATAACGCTTCCGACGCGACAATACGCTTAAATATGAGAACATAGATATTCGACAAGACAACTTGAAATATATTGGTAGGAGGACTATTAGGTAGAGTGATTTGAAGGGGACAATTTTTTTTTTTAGTACTTTCTAAAAGTTTTCATAGAATACAAATACAATAAATGCCTTACAAAATACCTATATGTACTATTTATCGTTGCAATAATATTAAGGGGAGCGGAGTATCTCAACACTAGGCTCCCTCTGCCTATCCTGCTATTTGTGGGATACAGCGTAAAGCTAAAAAAAATATTAGGCCATAAGCACACAATTTTACAATTAAGAAAACTCTATTCATTATAATGCATTCAATAAATTATATAATTAAATAAAAATAACTTTATTTTTTGATGCTTTATCAATAATAATAAGAAATCTAATAATCTTTGGCTGATGATACCTACAGTGTAGTGACGATCTCAGTACAAAGTATACAACGGATCAATATATTTTGCCGTAATTGGACAAATTGCTCGCATTATGTCTTTTATCGGAACACCAACTGGAACATGTACGTAGAACTTGATTAGTTCGTAATACCTCTTTGGTGATTATGTTAAATGGCTTAGATAATGTCATATGTTCAATGTTTATATGACATTTTTACTCATTCTAATATTTTATTTTATATCTGTGCCGTCGAGGCGAAGCGCGGTGTGGAGTTCCGCCACTGAACACGCAATGCTTTCAGGATTCATTGGGAAAGGTGAGNTGATGTCTACACTGGCTCGGTGACGTACGACTGTCCGGTACAAGTACCTACAGTGTAGTGACGATCTCCGTACAAAGTATACAACGGATCAATATATTTTGCCGTAATTGGACAAATTGCTCGCATTATGTCTTTTATCGGAACACCAACTGGAACATGTACGTAGAACTTGATTAGTTCGTAATACCTCTTTGGTGATTATGTTAAATGGCTTAGATAATGTCATATGTTCAATGTTTATATGACATTTTTACTCATTCTAATATTTTATTTTATATCTGTGCCGTCGAGGCGAAGCGCGGTGTGGAGTTCCGCCACTGAACACGCAATGCTTTCAGGATTCATTGGGAAAGGTGAGGGAAGAGCCTTAGCTTTAGGCCCCTTTCTGCCTACCTTGCTACTTGTGGGATACAGCGTGAAGCTGAAACATAAATTATATATGTTATATATGTTATATAATAGCATTAGAAATATAGGATGTATTTTCATAGTGCGACACTAAGTTCTGTCACTCAACACTCTATGTCTTAAAAATTTTTGCCTACCATGCTTAGCGCTGTATCACACATGAATCCTCCTTAGAATTCTGTCCTAAGGATTTTTTTAATACAATTCACTGAATAGAACTTGTATATTTTAATAACAATAGCAGATTTAAAAGATAGCACAAAGCTATAGTCATATCATCTCTTTAAAAAAACATTAATTATTATTTTTAACACCAATTCGATATTCTCAAATTGCTTCATATTCTGATAGTTGTAAAATATTTTAACACGTTTAACTAATTTATTATTAGAATATAAGTATAGATGGTAGAATGTAGCCCCTCAATCGTGATTTGAAACGTCGCGTCGTGAAATAGAGCTTGTCAGTTCGTGTGTCGTCCGGCCGTGAGGTTGAAGTAGGCAGAAGAACTTTTGCTTATTTAGTTGCAAGTAGCTATATTATGCTTATTTACAATCAATACTAATTACGACACCGTCGTGACACAGAGGCTTAAGGGTGTAACTGTAACACGACGATTGTGTGTTCGATTCTCATTGGGGAAATGAATTATTATTTATTAATATTTTCATTTTCTTTGTTCTGGTACCAAAGCAAAAGCGCGGTGTTGAAGTTCGCCACTAAACACGCAATGCCTCGAAAATTCGACGGAAAATGGAAAACAACACAAGATTCTAGCTATGTACCCTGCTATATGCGGAATACACATTGAAACTAAAAAAATAATACGATTAGTCAACCAACACATATACTGTATTATGAAAATTATTTAGAACTTTTGTGGATAAAGTGCGGCACCAGTACCACCATTTGACATACTATATCTATTCGAGCAGAAAATAAAGAAAACTGCATTTTATATGAGGTTCTACCTTGCTTGCTTAGAGTGTATTGACACTCTGATTGGCGGAACTCAACGCAGTTTTCCTCGACACTAGAGTGAAGAAATGGAAAATATTAAATATTTCATTTCCTCCAATGGGAATCGAACTCACAACCGCGTTTATAGTCACACGCTTGTGCCGCTGCGTCTTGATTGGACTCACTAATAACTAATGAAAAAAGAGTAATATTTGTAGTCTTAGGACTTGAAAAATCATCACAGGGTGTCGGTTTTTCCGATATTTTTTTAAATCAATATAATATGTAAAATACATGAGACAGAATTTTTTTTTATATTTTTCTCATAACTGTCACGACTTGGTCTATCACCTGTTTTCGTTTTATCGTTGACTCCTGGGACACCCTGTATATGTACATTAGCCATTAAAAATATTTTAAAAAGCGATTAATTTAGCTGCAACTTTATATTTACACGCTATATCTTTAGATGTTTTTTTAATCGTCTTCTTTCTGTAAACGAACGGTTATGAATTCGAAGTCAGTTTTTTTGTTATTAATATTATTAAATTACTTTTTAAATATTCAAAAATTATAATGTATTATTCATCTGCCTGCCTAATATTCCATATTTAATAGCTTAGTAGCATTAAACTTGATTCTGATACAAACTGATGAATTATTTCAGATTCGTGTTCCTAACGGCCATGAATATACTCTTCGAATCTTTTGATTAGGGTTTTCTTTGCATCCTGCTACAGTTTAGACCTAGTTTTATGTTATTTATTAGAGATTTAATTATAGTCTTCTAAAGAAGGTAAAGGTTAAGCAATTGTTTCAAGTGTACTACTTTCGATTGGACGCACCTCATTTTACAACAAAGTAGCAAGTAAATGGTGTATAATCTTAGCAATTTTACGATAGCAATAATTTAATAGTGAAAGATTTTCGATCTAATTAAATATGATGATGTCGTTTTAAAAAAAAAACCTTCAGTCATTATTATTTTTACAGATATCATAATTGTTATATCTTGTCTGTATAATTAAATAAATAAATAAAATATATATTTTCTATATTCTTTAACAAAATCTAAATCAAAAAGAAAATAGGGAATCTCTATTTATTACAAAGCAGAAGAGTTTGTTTGTTTGAGTTAAACGTGCTAATGTCATGAACTACTGGCTAGAAATAAAAAATAGTTTTTAATATTAATTTGATACTCACTATTGACTGATCCCCTACATAGTACGACATAGGAAATACTGACGCCGGCAATGTGTTCCAATTTCTTGCAGTGCGAATGAAGAAGCCTCAAAGCGTTTTCTTCGTACGTTTGGTATGTCCACTATATGCGGATGGTGTGGAGTAGTATTTCTAGAGGTCTTGTTGTAAAAAGGAGGGGCAAGCTTATATAGCAATAAATGCAACAGTTTTGTCTATTTCATTTGCTTAAATAATTACAAACAACACTTTTTAGCACATAGCAGTTATTTTATTGCCAAATATATGTTTCCTAATGGTGGGTACGAGTATATAAGATTTACACGAAGTGATAAAAACTACATTACAACGTTAAGAAATTATAATTTTTATTGTCCTTTTATTGTGGATGTTTGATTTTTTATATTGTTTTTATTACAATATAACATGGACATGCACTAATTACTATAGCTTAATGACTGATTCTACGAACATCACTATATTTTGAATATTAACTTTTTNTAACCAAAACCTAAATCAAAAAGAAAATAGGAAATCTTTATTTATTACAAAGCAGAAGAGTTTGTTTGTTTGAGGAACTACTGGCTTGAAATAAAAAAAAAGTTTTTGATATTTATTTGATACTCACTATTGACTGATCCCCTACATAGTACGACATAGGAAATACTGACGCCGGCAATGTGTTCCAATTTCTTGCAGTGTGAATGAAAAAGCCTCTAAGCGTTTTCTTCGTACGTTTGGTATGTGCACCATGTGCGGATGGTGTGGAGTTGTATTCCTAGAGGTATAGAGGGAGGGGCAAGCTTGTATAGCAATAAATGCAACAGTTTTGTCTATTTCATTTGCTTAAATAATTACAAACAACACTTTTTAGCACATAGCAGTTATTTTATTGCCAAATATATGTTTCCTAATGGTGGGTACGAGTATATAAGATTTACACGAAGTGATAAAAACTACATTACAACGTTAAGAAATTATAATTTTTATTGTCCTTTTATTGTGGATGTTTGATTTTTTATATTGTTTTTATTACAATATAACATGGACATGCACTAATTACTATAGCTTAATGACTGATTCTACGAACATCACTATATTTTGAATATTAACTTTTTTTCGCAATAATACTTAGTTTAAATCCTCAGACTGAGCAACTTAAGCGCGCAAATGTAAACGTAGGTTGCATTACCACTCGAAGAAATGAAATATTCGGAAGTGTCTTACAAGGAGCAGAGTGCCTTAACACTAGGTTCCCAGGTTCCCCCTGCCATGCCATGTGCGAGATAGAATGTGAAACTAAAAAAAAACTAATAGTACCACATTTTAGAAGCAGGAAGGATTGTAATAACATGTATTAGGCAACGAACTCCCAACAATGCGTGTAAAAAATGTAACCTCTAAAACAAATTATCCTCCCGATCTCGTTACTTGTTGGCGACGACAAAAAGTAGATTCGATGACATTTCGAAAAGAACCTCGTGGGTGACTGAACTTTATTAAATTAAGAGTACTTATTTGTAATTGTAACTTTTATATCACCTTTGAGTGTATTGAATGTTTTCGTAGATAAGAAGTTTTTGCACTTGCATATATTATTGCGTTAAATTAATTAAATTTTACGATTTATTTAATTAAAAAAATAAATATATACCTTCCCACTGTATCTCGCACACAACAAGGTAGGCAGAGAGAACCTAGTGCTTAGGCACTCTGTTCCCCATTTTCTGCAAATTTTTCGAGGCATTCTGAGTTTAGTGGCGGAACTTTTGCCTTAGTATCAGAGCGAACAAATGAAAATATTAATAAATAATAATTCATTCTCTCAAATAATCAAACCCGCAACCGTCATGTTACAGTCACACCTTTGTGCCCTAGCGCGACGACGACCTCTTTTTGTAGTAAATTAATTAAATATGACGATTCCTTTTTTTAATTATATTTTTCAGAAGATTGACATTACGCTTGAAATTCAAGAGTCATTCTAAGTCAACTTTTTAATCGAACTTAAATGTCATACGTTCCTTAAAAAATATAATTACAACGTACCACTTTTTTTTCAGTATTACGTACAGTGTTTTTTTTCAATATTAATTTAATTTAATTGACAGTAATCAACAGTAAATTTAATTTAAATTTAATCTAATTTTCTTAAATAAAAAAAACTACATTGTATTACAGTGTAGACAATATATTTTAGGTATCCATTTGTTTTTCTCACCATTTTAGTTTTACATTTGTAAGATATTATTTGACGGGATCACAAGCTTATTATTTTGCCTAACCCAAAAATATTAAAACAGACCAAAAAGAAACATAATCATTACCCTCAAAGGGAAATGAATCCACAACCATCAGCTAAATACTTCTGAGTTACGCCATGCCATTACATGTAATAATACATATTTAAAGCAGGTTAATTCTGGTGTTAGTATTAAGAGCGCGTATTGTTAAAGGACTTATTTATTATCACATTTTATATCACGTCTTGATAGAGTGCGAGCATTTACATATATTTACAATTTGCAGTTGGCCTTCAATACTTTTTATACTTCGGACATCACACTACTCATTCCACTTGAACAATATTTTAAACAAAAAAAAGTATTCCGCATATAGCAGGGTAGGGCGGAGGGAAGGTGTGGAGGGAAGTGTTAACTCTGTCCCCATTTTCCACCATTTTCAAGATTTTAAGGCACTGTGTGTTGAGTGGTGGAATTCAAAGTCAGGGTTTTGCTATGGTGCCAGAAACAAGAAATGAATNCAGAGCGAACAAATGAAAACATTAATAAATAAAAATTCATTCTCTCAAATAATCAAACCCGCAACCGTCATGTTACAGTCACACCTTTGTACCCTTGCGCCACGACGACCTCTTTTTGTAGTAAATTAATTAAATATGACGATTCCTTTTTTTAATTATATTTTTCAGAAGACTGACATTACGTTTGAAATTCAAGAGTCATTACTTCTAAGTCACCTTTTTAATCGAACTTAAATGTCATACGTTCTTTAAAAAATATAATTACAACGTATCACTTTTTTTTTCAGTATTACATACAGTGTGTTTTTTTTCAGTATTAGTTTAATTTAATCAAATTTTCTTAAATTAAAATAAAACTACATTGTATCACAGTGTAGGCATATGTAGCGATATATTTTAGGTATCCATTTGTTTTTCTCACCATTTTAAAAACATTATATATAATTTGACGGGATCCTAAAAATTTTAAAACAGAATAAAAGAAAACGCAATCTTTACCCTCAAAGGGAATTGAATCTACATATGTCGTTTCAGCTAGATACTTCTGAGTTACGCCATGCTATTATACGTAATAATACATATTTAAAGCAGGTTAATACTGGTGTTAGTATTAAGAGCGCGTATTGTTAAAGGACTTATTTATTATCACATTTTATATCACGTCTTGATAGAGTGCGAGCATTTACATATATTTACAATTTGCAGTTGGCCTTGAATACTTTTTATACAACGGACATCACACTACTCATTCCACTTGAACAATATTTTAAAAAGAAAAAAGTATTCCGCATATAGCAGGGTAGGCGGAGGGAAGGTGTGGAGGGAAGTGTTAACTCTGTCCCCACTTTCCACCATTTTCAAGATTTTAAGGCACTGTGTGTTGAGTGATGGAATTCAAAGCCGGGGTTTTGCTATGGTGCCAGAACGAAGAAATGAATATAATAATAAATTATAACTCATTCCCTCGATTTGGGATCGAACCCATAACCCTCGCAGAACGTCATTGTGCCTCTGTGTCATGACGGCCCCTAATATTATAAAGATTGCGCGCAATTACGATAAGCAAATACGGAGACATGTTTCAAACGTACCAACACTGGTTTTTTTAATAATGCCAGTTAGCTCGTAAAAACGCTATCTAAATAGTTTAATTAAATATTTACTTGTGGAATTGTAAGATGTTAGTTTTATTATGTGCTGTAATTATCAATTATAATATTTATTATATGGTTATCGTAGTGGTGCAAAGACTTAAAATTTATTAGTAGGTATATATTATTTGTTTTTATTTATTTTCATATTTGTCTGCCAAAAGACAAAGAAAAAATACTTTGATAGCCATTTTTCAACCATTTCCAATATAAGAGTATTTTGTATGTTGTTTAGCGTTACTTTACTTTAAACGAAATTTGTCTTATAGACCTGTTTTTTTCTATTTATTTTTTACTTTTGTAAATTTTTTTTTAACCATTTTATAACAATAAGGCTCAGTTAACAGCTAAATATTATGTAAAGTATATAAAAGCAGCATTACGACTTTTGCCGTATAGCAGGTCAGGCAGAGGAAAGCTCCATCACGCTGGAATCATACTGGGAAAATTCAATTTTCCTATAATTATTATTACTATAGTTTATAGCTCTCGTTTCCGTTTCCGCAACAGTTCTAATTATTTCCCTAATACCTATCTGATTTAAGGATTTCTCCAAAACACTATGATTAAAATAAATCAAAGATTCATTAGGGTTCCGTACCTTTTTAGGAAAAAAGCAACCCCTATAAGTTCTGTTCTGTTCTGTTCTCTTTATTATGGCGTTCCGAGCGTACCAACACCTATAAGTTTGTTATCCATCTGTAGGTCTATCTGTCAAGAGCCTTCATGTTAAGAACTCTTGGAAATGTCAAGTTGAAATTCAAACCGTATACGGCCCCATAAACCGTATAAGTAAATATAGAAAATATTTACTTATACATAATTTTTTTTTTTGATATAGTATAAAATATTAAAATATATACCCTACTCAAAGTAAATAATTACGCTTCAACTTTTAAGACGGTATATTCGTAGTAAGTACATTTTTTTGTTCCTTAAAAGTAGTGTGATAAGTCACAGTCGCTCTTAATATACGGTAGCCTTGGTTTTTAAATACCAATCTTTATATGAGAGTAATCTTATTATAATATAATTGTCATTTTAATTGTCAGTACAATCAGTTAAGCTTAAAAATTAGCAGTTATTGATAATTAATATATTGCTGAAGCTTTTAATCAAAATATTATAATTATATTTCATTAATTACTGAGTTGTTTTGTATAATAATGTTAATATGTTATAGTAACTATTCATACTTCTTGAATTGTCTAATACTTTTGAAAATATTTTTAGATTTTATATATAACAAATCCAAATATAATATGAGACCAGTCGTGGCGCAGGGGTGACTGTAATCGCGATAGGTTGTGGGTTCGATTTAGTATTTTCTTGCTCTAGGATCGAGTCAAAGCTCGGCGTTGAATTCCACCACTCAACACACAATACGTCCTGAATTCAGCGGAAAGTGGAGAGCAGACTGTCTGTACACAAGGCTCCCTTTGGCTACCCTGCTACATATGGGAAAAAATAGGGGAATAAAAAATATATCAACATATTTCTCATGTAATTACGTGGTTCTATTTCAAAACATTACAGTAAAGAATCAACATTATCGATTAACACAGTTTACAGAGTAAACATCGCAGTACGTTACATTATTAGGTATTTGAATAATATTTGCCATCAAATTATCATGTTTTACTAATAAATTTAGATAATATCTCAGCAAGTAGGTGCAGCTCTCTCAATAGCATTATCAGGGTCTAATAAAATTGAAATTGTGATAGAATTAATTAAATATCTTTACACGGTAAAAATTATAGACATTGCCATATACTCGTAGTCACTTGACTAGGAAAGGCTAAGAATAATTTTATATGATGTAGAAATGAGAGGTTTCAAGCAAAACTAGATAATTTACTAAAACATCTGAAAAATGTAGAACTTACTAGATCAGTTTTACAATGTAATTCAAGGGCCATTAGTGGATTGTTTAAAATTAGTTTAGCTAGAGAAGAAGCTAGAGAAGAGCTTTAATGCAAGCAATAAAAAGGATTCTTAAACCCACAATTGGGTCGCAAGTCCAAGCCCAACCCACGGTGAATCCATGGAAATTTTAAATATATTTTTTTAAGACATCCATAAAAAGATACTTCTAAATTAATTATGATGATATTGTACCTACATTGGGAATAATGGAGAAAATTTTACTACTTTTTTTTTCAAATCAAATAGAGACAGTGTTGATTTATCTAATTGTATAATTCTTATACATTTTAGAAAACATAAAAATTTGAACGTAGCTGGATTGGAACCCGCGACTGTTGAACGCGACGTTAAATTTTTTTCATATATTTTCTAAAATGTGTTTGTCTTTCCTACACTTTAAGATTAAACTTTAATGATTAAACTTATGATAAAAATATACAGTTTTTTTTATATCTGAATAACTATATGTGACCTCTCAGCTTTATTTTAAAAGCTTCTAAAAGTTAATTTGCTTACACTATCCTCTCAAAATAAAACATTTGCCGTCATTATTATTAAACTTATTTGTAACATTTAAAAGAATTTACAATTAGCACGTTCGTGATAAGTATAAAGGGAGTACACGAAGCTATTTCCCCGCGATTATACTGGCAACTCATAATAAGTCACGAACTTACAACACCGATGATATGCTTCTATTTACTGTTTACTTGCGAAATAAGCGCAGAAGCATCTCTTTCAAAACCTACATATTGAATAGAAACTGACATAGATTTTTTTTGTGTGTTATTTTTAAATCGTATTGTCATATAAGAGAAATGAAAATCTATTTTCCCTTCTGTCAACTAAATATAATATAACCTACAAAAGTATTATAATTCATCAAAAGTCTAGACAAAAGTCCTTGATAGTATAAATGTCAGTCTTCTAAAGTTGACGCACAGAAATCAACTTTTTTTTACATTTATAGCTATTTGCGATTTTTCTAGTTATTTGCGAAGTGTTTTTCTTTAATTCCTTATTGGAATTTATTCCAATTTATTCCTTATTGGGTTTACCCAAAAAAAAATCCACATATTACATTTGGTAAAATTCGGAGATATCTCAACGTGATATATAATATCATAATTTTATTTTGGCTTATGACAAAAACAATTATTTTGAGTATAATTCCTAAAAATACATATTTTCAGAAAATTCTTGGTTTTGTAAACATTTAAAACTTATTATGGATATATAAAAATGTATATAATTCTTTACTAATATTATAAAGCTATAGAAGGCTCCCTCGGTCTATTCTGCTATATACAGGAAACAGCGTGAAGCTGAAAAAAAAAACTAAAAAGTAGGGCTACGAAGAAATACTGCAAGAACAGGAGAGCTTTGGAACTTCCGCTGCGTATACCATCCCTACTTAAACCCATACACTTAGTCGAAATGCACGTAATAATTTTACATACAAAACGTAAACGCTATGAACGTCTGTGATGTTCGATACTGCTATTAACTATTACGGATAGCTCCGTTTCCCCAGTTGAGATCCAGTGTAATGACTGTTGATTTGCTATCTTACGTGCGTACTAAACTTTGCTCCAGAGGTGATATTTATCTCACTTTTTCACTTCCAGGTGTATTAGGCATTTTATTGGTGGTGTAAAATAGTAATGAAGTTTTTTGTAATAGTTGGTTAGTTTTTATGCTCTAAAGTCAAGAACTTTTTATAGGAAATCTTTAACTATTTGTAGCAAAAGTCTACATGAGTATATGACCTAATTAAAACTAGCTAAATAACATATTATCAATTATCATCATAATGTTTCTATTGTTCAATAAATAATAAAAAATGTGCGATATTTTAGAAACAGTTGTCAAAACATCGTCTAACGTTTTACTATTTTTTTTAATTTAATGTTCAAAAAATGTTAAAAAACGCCTTGCTATCAGCCTTAATATGTTAGAGAATTTCAATGTAGACTAATTGTAATTATGTAGTACATTTCAGCTATATCCATTTCTGATAATAACTCTTCATTTGAATAGAATTGTATTTAATATGTAAATTCAGCACTAGTTATATAAAAACTTGAACACCTACCTTGATATTATCAGAACTATTATCAACGTATTTATTTCATGCATTAATTAAATAGGGTAGGTATCGAAAATATTGTCATATTTTTGTATCACTAAAAAAAATATGAAAATACAAAATTTTCAATAATTACACCTTAATGTTTTTGTGTTAAACAACACATTAAGGCCTAATTATTGAAAATTAAACAGTCTTTACAATAGGTATATTTTATTCTATTTATACCATATATATACAGGGTGTCCCAGGAGTCAACGATAAAACGAAACCAGGTGATAGACCAAGTCATGACAGTTATGAGAAAAATATAAAAAAAAATCTTTGTCATGTATTTTTCATATTATATTGATTTTAAAAAATATCGGAAAAACCGACACCCTGTGATGNATTTGGTAAAATTCGGAGATATCTCAACGTGATATATAATATCATCATTTTATTTTGGCTTATGACAAAAACAATTATTTTGAGTATAATTCCTAAAAATACATATTTTCAGAAAATTCTTGATTTTCTAAACATTTAAATCTTATTACTGATATATAAAAATGTATATGCTTCTTTACTGTCTACACTTATATACTATCAATACTAATATTATAAAGCTGGAGAAAGCTCCCTCATTCTATTCTGCAACATACGGGAAACAGTGTGAAGCTGAAAAAAAAAACAATAAAAGTAAAGCTACGAAGAAATGTTACAAGAACAGGAGAGCTTTGGAACTTCCGCTGCGTATACCATCCCTACTTAAACCCATACACTTAGTCGAAATGCACGTAATAATTTTACATACAAAACGTAAACGCTATGAACGTTTGTGATGTTCGATACTGCTATTAACTATTACGGATAGCTTCGTTTCCCCAGTTGAGATCCAGTGTAATGACTGTTGATTTGCTATCTTACGTGCGTACTAAACTTTGCTCCATAGGTGATATTTATCTCACTTTTTCACTTCCAGGTATATTAGGCATTTTATTGGTGGTGTAAAATAGTAATGAAGATTTTTGTAACAGCTGGTTTGTTTTTATGCTCTAAAGTCAAGAACTTTTTATAGGAAATCTAAACTATTTGTAGTGAATATCTACGCGAGTATATGACGTCTATCTCCACCTTAAAGGCCGGCAACGCACCTGTAGCTGTAGCTGCACGGGGTCGTGGGCGGCGGTGATCACCACCGGGTGACCCGAACGCTCGTTTGCCTTGTCCTTTTTCCATAAAAAAAAAAAAAATTGAACTAGTCATATAAATAACATATCAATTATCTAAATATGTGATATTTTAGAATAGTAAAAAATATGTGATATTTTAGAAACAGTTGTCAATACATCTTCTATACGAATACGTTTTACTATTTTTTTTAATTTAATGTTCAAAAAATGTTAAAAAACGCTTTGCTATCAGCCTTAATATGTTAGAGAATTTCAATGTAGACTAATTGTAATTATGTAATACATTTCAGCTATATCCATTTCTGATAACGTTACTCTTCATTTGAATAGAATTGTATTTAATATGTAAATTCAGCACTAGTTATATAAAAACTTGAACACGCCTACCTTGATATTATCAGAACTATTATCAATGTATTTATTTCATGCTTTAATTAAATAGGGTAGGTATCGAAAATATTGTCATATTTTTATATCACTAAAAAAAAAAATGAAAATACAAAATTTTTACATTCTATAATTGGGTATATTTATATTTTTTATTACCGGTCAATTTCCTTCGTGTGTTTTCCATACAACGTGACATTGGCGAAATGAATTGTGCTCAACTGGCACGCTCGAAACGCCATATATCAAGAATTCAATTCAATTCAAAATTTTCAATAATTACACCTTAATGTGTCAAACAAACACTATTGAAAATTAAACAAATTGAAAATTAGATAAACTTTACAACGGGGTGTTATTAAATAAAATGTTATTTTCTGAAAAAAGGAAATCAAAATTTTGTGATAAAACAAAATAAATTCTAAACTTATATTCATTAATTAACCAAGCTATACGTAACTGATATGATTGCTTCAAGAACACGTATTAATATTAATAGAATTAAACTAGTTTTAAATATATTCTTCGCAAGATTTTTGCAACAATGTTACAAGTGTAAACTTTGAAATAACATTAATATAATTATAATGAGCAAAAAACGTACAAGAGATAACTGAACGTCATGTTTATCTTGTTGTCTTATTTTTATAATTAAAAATGCATATATTATTATAAATTTAGAAGAAGATACTACAGATTCAGATTTACTTGGCTTATAGTAAGGCTACCTCTTTGTTAACACAAAGTTCACGCTATGTTTCGAGACAGGGCGGAGTTTAATGAATCTTTATAATATCTGTAACATCTTAATACCTTAGTATAAACTTACCTTACACAAAAGTTTACTATATACTTTGCATCTAACGAAGATAAGTTTAGTTCTAACATCTTAATAAGTTTATATATTTAATATATAGTTTTAGATATATAGCCATAGCTTTCGACATGTCGTTCTATGTGGTTATTCCACTAGAGATAAACAGAGCATCTAGAAAAATATAAATAAATCTTTCGTTATAACTACTTATATCAAATTGTTTAAATAAATTATTAAAATCAATTCAGGGCAGTCATGGCGGAGAGGCACAAAGGGTGAGTGTAAGCGCTATTAGTCGTGGATTTATTTCCACTCGAGGAAATTAAATATTTAATATTTAGATTTTTGAATTTGAATTTGCGGAAAATGGGGAACAAAGTGTTCTATCACTAGATTCTCTCTGCCTACCCTGCTATAATATATATTACGGAGAACAGAGTAAAACTAAGAAAAAAACTTAAATTAATGTACAAATGAAATATTAATATACATGTATACAATATCCTTTCAATATATACAAGTTTTGATGTCACACAAATGCTATTCAGAGTATTCATAGTGGGCGTTATAGTTTCTTTGGCATGCACTGTCTTGTCTTGTAATAAACGACTAGCATTATATGGGAGGAGACAAGAGAGCTCCTGTAAAGGTGCAGTCAGAATACATTATATGCTGGTTTGGTTATTTAACATAACACAGTGAAAAGGAGGTGTCATATAAATCCATCATATTTTAGATCATTTTAGCTTCACGCTGTATCCCGCATATAGCAAGATAGTCAGAAGGAGCCTAGTGTTAAGATACTTCGTTTAAAAATTTCTGCCGATTTCTGGAGATATTGCGTGTATATCATCTTTTAATTCTATATAAGTGAATTCACATCAAATTCTATACATTAAAATCACTGGCGCACCCATAAATGGTATAATTTGAAAGGATTCTGGAAACTTGATCGATAAATTACACGTTCTATCACAAGTCACATACGTAATTACAGCAATAGTATTATTAATTTAGGCGTATCGGTTTGTATTTGAAACAAGTAAATTAAGTAAACCACACAGAATGGCAGACAGAGGGTCCTAGTGTTAAGACACTCCGTTTTCCACCTTCCGCCGAAATCTGGAGGCATTGCGTGTTGAGTGGCGGAATTCCACGCCGCGATTTGCTTCGACACCAGAGCAGAGAAATGAAAATATAAGTTAATAAATAAATATTTTATTTTCTCGATGATCTCGAAGATCGAACCCAGAACCCATCGATTTTACAGTCACTTCTCTGTGCCCACAAAAGTCACACTGTAAAGTCGACTTGAAACAAGTAGGTATGTAACGGATACGGATCCCGCCCTAAGCTATTATATATTACCATACAATAAGCCCCCGAAATGTACACTTGTTGTCTCGAAGGTTGAACACGCATCGTGATGTTCATATTTAAAATGGAACCTTCTTATTGGAACCTTCTGATAAATCATTTATTGAAAGCAATCTTGATGGTATTCGGCCGTGGCTTTTCTAAGTTTGGAGATTGCCATTGTATTCTATTGAAGATCAGTAACTTTACGTGTCAAGTGGAGAGGTGACATCAGGTAGCTTACGATATTACAATATCTATACTAAAAAGGGTTCTTGTTTTAATGATAGGGGTGCAGCTTATATTTATTATTCCCCGTTAGACATCATTCATTTATATTGAAATGTTTTTCTAATTATTAAATTTAAAAGTGTTAATTCTTCTTTGCAAACCATTCAATTTCGTAATTGAATAATTTGCAAAGAAGACACCAAAATATCTAAACATCCATTTTTTCAAGTTTGTGCTAGCGTTTTTGCACTTTAATTCGAGATGTTGATCGCTTCCGTAGCCTTTAGCGCAAAACAAATTTAAAATATAATTATGTATAGTTAATAATTAAAAAAACGGCCATCTACATATATTTTTGGAGTTACAATTTATGCTACAAAAAACTTATATATAAAATAATGAATAAACATTAAAATCTACCCACTCTCTGCCTACAATAGGTTTTGTAGAGTAGTTGCGTCATCAAGTAATTGAATTGTTAAGGCCTGACACGAGACATCTTTCGTAAGGCTGTAGACGAAAGCGATGTCATTATTAATTAACATAGTTAAGCTGCTATGTGTTTATTTTAAGAAATTTCTAGATATTATACTAAAATGTGCTAATCCTTGCGTTAAATCCGAATTGATCTTACAAAACTAGTTCGAATTTAGTATATAATTATCTAGAGACGATATATGTAATAATATTATGAAATCTCTCTATTAATGTGTACGGAATATTCCTATATTGTTTGTAAATAAACGATATTTTATATGTTAATATAGTTTGGACATAACCTCTTAGCATTTACGTATATGAAAGTAGAATGTGGGAATTTAATAAACTCATTACATATAATTATATTATAACCTGGTAACAAGGCAAAGAGGCAAATACGTAATGTCTCCAAAGTTCGGCGGAGAGTGTCTTAACACTAGGTTACCTGGTTTCTAGACTGCTATGTGCGGGTTACAACGTAAGGCTATTAAATATATATCAGGTATAAATAAAAACTACCGGCGTATTATTATAACACTAGCGGACCCGAACGCGGCTACGCCTGCTTGAAATATAAGAATA
>JAKRZM010000616.1:0-11089 GCA_036379175.1 Heliconius cydno galanthus
TCTCTTCGGATTCATCAGCCGGAATAATGATGTTGGGATTCTTGATTTGTTTGTCTGTATGGGCTGAGGTTGTCGCTATACAGGTTGTAGTTATACAGGTTGTAGTTATACAGGATGTAGTTATACATTATTAGTTTAGTATGGTATTATTTGTATCATATATAACATTCTATAAGAATTTAATATAAATAATGATTTATAAATAGCTTGATTAATTTTATAAAGTAAGTCTTAAAATAGCCTTTGGCAGAGTTTTTTTGTAACTTAACTCTACGCTTTATGAAGGAATCTAGTGTTATGACACTAGATTCCTTCATATAGCGTAGAGTTAAGTTACAAACACCTACATACACATATATGTATATGTGTATGTAGGTGTGTTTGTATGTATGTATGTATGTGTGTATATATTTGCCCATTTATATATTTTATTTAGTACTCGGATTTATTTAGTACACCCCTCCTAATTTAATTAATGCTCTCCTCTATCCAAAGGTTGCCTGGGAGAGATTGCTGGCTTAGCAATAAGGCCGCCTATTGTGCTGTTTTTTGTATCATTATAAACACATTTGTAATTAATTATTTGGTGTGCAATAAAGAATATTTTACTTTACTTTACTTTTTTTAGGTTCCTGTTAGATTTGTGTTGTTAGGAGAGTGATAAATGAGAATATTGAATAATTCATTTGCCTGAGTGGGAATCGAACCCACAGCTGTGTTAAAAGGGCATCAGTACCCGATTTTTTATATTTAGTTTTTTCGTCAAGTAGCCTCCTATCTGATATTACGAGTACATCAGGTGAAGCTCTCATGGAGGGATACTCTGTGAATATTACTAGTACCTCTTAACTTTATCCAAGGCATTGTTGGATTCCACAAATTCTTCGAACCTGAGAAGTGTATGTCTGACCTGTGCTCTCATGTAAATGGCTTTAACTGACATTCTAAACTTAAAGTAAAATTTGCTAAATTTGATTTCGTATGAAAAATTTCAATTTACTTTATTTTTGCTATAAATACATGTTTATAAAACGATAACGACATAAAAGTTTAAGCAAAAATATATAAAACTAGCGGACGCGCGCAGCTTCGCTTGCGTATTTAAGGGTGAATTCTTCGGTGAAGGAACGGTTTCATAGGTATGAAACATGTGTTCAATGAAATATTTTTAAGAGTCTAAATTTCAAATTTTGTAAAAATCGGTGGCGATTTAAAGTATTTTCCATACGAACTTTCAACGCCTTATTTGCACCCTTAAGGGGTAAATTCTAGAAAACCATGAAACATATGTTCAATTAAATATTTTTAAGAGTCTAAATTTAAAATTTTATAAAAATCGGTGCCGATTTATAGATTTTTCCATACAAACATTCAACCCCTATTTCACCCATTTCGGATAAAAATTTTTCAAAATCCCTTCTTAGTGGATGTCCAGATTACGAAAGTTAATATCTATCCAAATTCCACGTTTCTACGCACAGCGGTTACGGCTGTGCGTGCGTCTTACCTCAGTCAGTGAGGACAAGTCCTTTTATATATATATATATAATCTTAGTAATAATTCTAAACTAAAGTTTTTTTTAATTGGTTAAAGATGTATGTCAACATTATATAATAATCAGCTTCACGCTGTATCCTATACACAGCAGGGTAGCCAGAGGGAACCGTGTGTTAAGACACTCCGTTCCCCACTTTCTGCCGAATTCTGGAGGTATTGCGTGTTGAGTGGCAGAACTCAACGCCGCGCTTTGCTTCGACACCAGCGAAAAAATGGAAATATAAACGTAAATAAATATTTCACTTCCTCGAGTGGAGATCGAACCGACAACCGTCGCGTTACAGTCACACCCTTGTGCCGCTGCGTCACGACGGCGTCTTATAAAATATTACATTAATAATTGTTATTATATATGTAATATTATTAAGGCAAACAAAGGTGTAAAGTGTTTAAAGTTATTTAGTCATTGACCTTCTTGAAATTCTACTGTTTAAGATGAAAGTAAATAAGATAATTTGAAGTGATTAATAATATATATGGAAATAATTTTCACATTGTTTTACATTGCTTAGAGATAGAGTCGAGTTTTGTATGTTTTTTTGTAATATAATAAATATTTTATAAAATACTAGCGGCCCGCTCGCGGTTTCACTCGCGTGAACTATGTTATTATTAATTTCTGTCCCCATGGCTACGTCCTAGTGACGTCTATGCAAAATTCGAGACTCCTAGCATTTGTAGTAACTATGTTTCTTACAAACTTTCAACCCCAAAAACAACCCCTTAGAAGTCGAATATTCCAAATTCCCGTCTTAGCGTCCTATAAATAACTCCTATGCAAAATTTGAGATTCCTAGCACATGTAGTTTCTGAGATTTCGTGATGAGTGAGTGACCTTTCGATTTTATATATATAGATACCTAGACAAACGGCTTATTAAAGAGGCTCACAATAGTCTCTTAATATTCAAAAGTGTTTCTTTAATGTATTTTTAGCATATCTTTGTTGTTTTTTAACTTCACGCTGTATCCCGTAGAACGTAGTGTTATGACACTCCGGTCCACACTTTTAATACATGGTGTGTTAAGTGGCGGAACTCAATTTTACGCATTTGCTTTGGTTCCAGAATAAAGAATTAAAAATTAAAAAAAATAATAATTTATTCCCTGAGTGAAAATCGAATCCATAACTGCCGCGTTTCAGTCAGTATAATAATATCGTATATTCAGAAACATGAGCCACTCATTGCCTATTTACAAAGAAAACCTTTTTTTCAACTTTATGAAATAATTCGCATATAGTTTAGCTTCGTGTTTTAATTCGTATGTATATTAATATAGCAGGATTGGAAAACAAAAATGTCGAGATACCTAATTTTCCACTTTTCACTCAAATTCGAGATACTACGACACATTAAGTAACGGCACTTAACGCCGTACTTAATCTTACCAGAGCGATTAATCTGTTCCGTATTATATATTTTATCACATTATCCTTTTAAAATACCAGGTGGCATACTAGAAGTAAATTTATTGGTTTAAAATATGAAATATTTAATATTAGAGTGGTGTAGACAATTTGGATGGATTTATGTTCGTCAACTATCGAGTGGCTTACAAAGGGCAAAACTATGTTTGAATTAATATTTATCAATTCATTAGGGCACGGACCTATGACATTTTGATGCTGGCGTAATTGGGTTCAAATCCATTTTTTTATTGACATTTTTAACTGAATCTCGCGTATAGCAGGATAGACTGAGGGAACCTAGTGTTAGGACCTTTCGCTTTAATTGTTTTCCACTAATTTTCAAAATATTGCGTGTTAAGTGGCGAAACTCTACGCTTAGATCAGTCTCCTTACCAGAGTGAGGAAATGAGAATATCTTCAATCGTCTGTTTGGGAATCGAACCCACAACTGTGGGCTGTATAATTTTTTGCCTCATTATATATTTATACTTTTAGTGTTGTACTTGAAGTGTAAAATAAAATTTATTTTAATAATAAAATAAAATAATGTATGAAAATGTATTTATTAAATTCATCTAGTAAAATTGTCTATATAGTCGATGATTTAAATGTCTCAGTTGCACAAACATAAAAAAAGTAATTTTAAAATTGAACCCCTACAAATTTTAAAAGCACCTAAAATACACCTAAAATGTATATAAAATAAATAATTAAACGTTAAAATTAAACTTGTTTATATATTTATTAAGAACTAATTAGAATTCACATAAATCTGAAGCCAGTTGGAAACCACTACAGTGGCGCCCGTGCCTATTGAGAGTCGTATAATAGCGCTGGACGGAACAATGATGTTTATGATGAAGCCTACATAGAATATTGACACGTCAGAAGTGACGTGAAAGGAATATTTTAATATTTCTTTTTTTTTAGCTTCACGCTCTATCCCGCACTTAGTAGGATAGGCCGAGGGAACCTAATGTTATGACACTCCGTACTTCTCCTGTTTATTTCCTTCTCCCTGTTCTCCTTCTCCCTGTTTGTCTTGTTATCAGGACGAAGATATCACCATATTAATAAATAACAATTCAATTCCTAAGAGATATTGTTAGTAGTTTTCTATCAAATATTGTTGTAGGAAAGTTGAAAAAAAATCTAATTATATTCCACTTCACTTTCTTTGCATCTTGAAACATTATCGAACTCGCAAAAACCGTGTTCAGTTCGCCATATCCAAAACACGACGGCCATTCGAATTAAAGCTATAATAAAATACACTTACTTTCAATGCATTAATAAATTAAGCAAAACATTTAATTTATCACGAGACATTTTAACCTATACACTGTTCTATAGAACTATGGTGCGAGACAGTACAAAGATGTTTATGATAAATGTAATGGGATATCATGGACGATGATGACATATGCGCGTGCGCAGCCCGTGAGGATAGCGAGCGATTAGCTGAAGATATAAATTGCTAGTTGGTTAATAAGATGACTTCACAATAGTTAATTTAATGATAGGATAGTATTGGTTGTAGCTTGTAGGGTTGATGCTAGAAGCTGGTTGTGGAAGTTATGAAGTTATGATTTTATTGGGTAGAATGAATGCTGTGATGGTTGTTTAGAAATGTATTAAAATTTAACTTAGCGGGATTCGAACCTGCGCCATTTGGAAACCGTTTAAGCTCTCAAATAAATCGAGTTTGCTTGTCACAGTGTATTACAATTTTGACGTAGCTATATGAGGCATATGAGATCTTGGACGATTTCTCAGAAGAAATCGTCCAAGATCTCATCTCATTCGAGGCATATAGGAAATTGTTCCAATATTAAAACAATTATAATTTTCTGTATATTTTTTTTCCATTAGTCTTTAAATAAGTAAAAACATACATTTCTTCTCACAGTATCCCTCATATAACAAGGTAGGATGTTTCTCATTTGGGGCCTAAATTTCCAGTTATATTTTATTTTCATATATTAATTTAATTATTTGTGTTGACATTATATCTTTGAAAGTATATGTCAAAAGTTTGAAATTATCGAAATATATAAAAAAAATCGATTTGAGACTAAAAAAATCGATAATGTATTTTATGTGTGTATTCCACCTATAGTAGGAGCCTCAGGAGCTTGTAACTTTGTCATTGTATGCAAAGTTTACTTTGAGCAGGTGATGAACACACCTTCAAAACAAACTTGATACTTCCAAGACATTTTGCCAGAGAAGGAAATTTCTAATCTTAACACGTTTTACTTGGAATATAATTTATTATTATATGAATTTATGCCTATATTTATACATTTCTAAGTACGAATGTGTTTCCCGTATTCTTGAAAATAGGAATTTGCAATATTTTTTTACGTTTAAAATATATTTTCTCTAAATTCGCATACAGCAAGGTAAGGCAGAAGGGACATAGTGTTATACTCCGTTCCCCAATTTCCGCCGAATTCCGGAGGCATTGCGTGTTGAGTGGCGTAACTTAACGCAGCTATAATTATGATATGAACATTTGATGAGACTAAGTTTCTATAAAAAATATTATAATATACTAAAATCAAAATAAAAGAAAAAGCAAAATAAATACAACCATAACTTAAGACAATTCACGCACTAAAAACAAAAACGCCGGAATTCCCATAAAAGAGACATATCACATTTGCTCCCATACGTTTAGTTATACAGACAGACATAATATTATGTACATACATACATAAAAACATTGTAAAATACTTTACGCCTGTCGCATTGTTTATCTGATAATAACATTCAGTATTGACATACATGTGTCGCTACCGATGCGCCCGCGCAGGCCACCACCCCCCTTTCCCCCCTTCTCCCTTGCATACTTCAACTCCTCGTATTATTTCATGGCATTGTAGGCGCTGACGTACATGAATATGAAACGCTCAATAGAGACGTTGTCATACATCTTTTGATGGACGGTAGCTGGCTGTGACAGTTACGCATCAGTAATAAGACCTGTTTGTTTTTCACTTCTGGACCTTGAACTAGTGTTAATGAGGAAGCGAGGAAAGCCGTTTTGTTTGGATGTATATTATCATATATTATGTTCGTCATAGCGCAGTCGTTGACGGTTGTGAGTTCGATTCCCCTACTTTTATTATTATTTATTATTTTTTTGAATTTCTTCGCACTGGCACCAAGGTAAACGTCTGGCGTTAAATTTCGCAACTCAACACCTAATACCTCGAAAAATTCAGCGTAAAGTGGGGAACGGAGTGTTTTAACACTAGGTTCCCTTTGCCTACCCTGTGTGCAGGATACAGCGTGAAGCTGATCCCATTTCGATTTCAATATTATGATATTTGTTTCGTTCTTTGTTCTCCATTGCCCTTGGGGCTCTGTGCGTTTGAATTAATCTGCTACAATGCCTAACGAGGTCTTCCTATTAAGTAGTTGTATATTGTTCCATGTAAGACATAGCTTCGAGTATATTTACATCTCAGAACAATCAACTCTATTCGAAGATTAGCTGTTGACCTCGACTTTAGTTATTGAAGATTTTTACTTGTGTTATTTTTATTATAAATATTATATGTATATACATGTATATGAGACTTGTGGGTTCGATTCACACTCGAGGGTAGGAATTATTATTTCTTAGTGTTCTCATTTCCTCACTCTTGTACCGAGGCAAAAAGGCAATGCATTGAAAAATTTAGCGGTAACTAGGGAACGGAGAACGGAGTGTCATAAAACTGGGTTTCCTCTGCTTTCTCTGCTGTGTGAAGGTTCAGGCGTGAAGTTGAATGGTTTTATTTCTACACATTGTCATAGATTCTTCATATATTCTTCATAACAAGTTATGGCTTATTTTTTAAATAATGCCTTTAAATATTTGCAAGAGTTACAGCATGCGGGTGTCAATGTCGGTAAACACTTATCGTAAGTACTTCTTTCGTGTTGTATTTATTTTGGTTACATCCAAGTTTGCACGTTGAAATTATTTATTTATGTCTTTATTATCTCATAAAAAAATGAAGTGGACATTTTTCAATGAAACGTTCTTTGAGTGTTTTATAATTAGTACTCGTATTATAGAGATTATATATTTTTTTTAATTTTTTTTATTAGTACCATTTAAAAATACATAAAAAGTTAAACTGTGTCCTGCAAAACTCTTAGTGAGTTTAACTGCAGGATCTGAAATAAAATCATGAAAATAACTAAATATTTGTCTCTAAACAAAGAAAAAATTGTTTTTTATTACTGTTATTATGTTTCTTAATAAGAATTTGACATTATTATAATACAAATAAAGATGTTTAAGCTAAAATATGAGACTTTCTTTAAGATGAAATAATGTAAAGCATCGAGTTCCATCTCTTAAGAACTATTAAAGAGGAAAACGATGAATCAATACGTCCTGTTGTTGTTATTCGTTTTATATTTTTTTCAGCTTCCCGCAATATCCCGCACGTAGCAAGATAAGCAGAGAGAGTAGTGTTAAGACACTCTACTGCCCAATATCCTTTGGATTCTGGACGCATAATTCATTTTCTCGAAAGGTAATCGAATCTACAACCTGTCGCGTTTATACGCTTGTCCTATTACTTTATTCTTAGTTAGATTAACCTTCACAAATCAACTTACTTAGCATCAATATGTAATATCTTCATATCCATAGCATGGACGGTGGTGAACACATTGGTGGCACCATGCACCACACACTCTCTGGTCTCGGGCATGGCCAGCGGCGTGCATGCTGCCAGGAACACCGGCTCGTTGCGGCTGCAGAGTGGTAGGTAAGAGACGTAGTGACCACGCACTAGGACCACCTGGAAAGATGTTTTTGTTGTAATTTTCTGTTGGGATGTGTTGGTTAGTTGTAATGAATATTATGGGTTCGAATTCTATAGATGAATGGTTGAATTAGTATCATCGGATTTTTAAACTAAATATACTTTAGAAGCTGAAGCTCAACCATTTGAACGGGCTTTTTTCAAGTCAAAATTGCACATTGTTTTTTTTGGTTATTTTTTGCATTTTTTTCTACTTTTATGACATGTCCAAGTGAATGTTAAGCATTTTTATGGAATAAAGATATTTTGACTTTGAATTTGACTTTGAAGTTGGTAATGTAAATTTTGATTTGAAATAAATTATTTATTTAGTTTTTAAGTTTTATGGGTGAAATCGTTAATTTATTGTTAATTTTAAAACACAAAGACTGTTTGTATGTAAACTAAGTTAAATTTTACAACTGCAACTATACCCGTATTTAAACAATCTTGAGGTCGGGCACAAGCGTGCAGTGCGGCAGCATGTGGATTCGATTCCCACTCGAGGAAATGAATATTTAATATTTTCATTTCTTCGCTCTGGTGTCGAGGCAAACGACGTTGAGTTCCGCCACTGCTGCCAATTCGGTGGTAAATGGGCAATAGAGTGTCCTAACACTAGATTCTCAATGCCAACCCTGCATTATATGGGATACAGCGTGAAGCTACACAAATTTCCTAACTCATATATTTCGAAAACACTACCACTGAGTGATTCATTGCAATAATATCAAAAAATATTACATAACAATATTAAGGTTACATATTAAAAAAAAACTATTATCAGCATTCTATGGCCGCTTAGCATCAAAAGCAGTAGGCGTGTCGCTTTGACATTCTTCAGGATTTCCAACAATAGATAAGAGAACAATAGTTCACGGGTCAACCACTCACTGGTGATCCTTGATTTGACTGCGGCCTTGCTATTATACATTTTATTGAACGCATTCAAAATCGATATTGCTTAATGAATGTTGTATTGCATGTAATAATATCGATATGGAGCATATCGATTTTATAATTTAGTGTTTATTACCATAAATAAAGAATAAAAAATAGGTCACATGGAAGTAAAAGAAATCTCAGAACTATCTTTAAAATGTAAGTATATAATGCAATTTTTATATTGACAAAAGTAACTTTTGAGTTTCTTGCTGGCTCATCTCAATCAATCCAATTATAATAAGGATAAGGCGGGAGAAGACTGGAATTGACTTTCGGACCTCTAAGTTCTAGTTCCAGTTCCATAAACATTCATAGAATATTTGATGAAGGCTCCTATAGTCCTCATAGACATAATCATTTCGTATAAAAATTAAAGGTTATCCTTTAAAAGGCACGAAAATCAGATATTTTGGATTAGTATCTATATAAATACTACTTTTCACAAAAAAATTTTAGAATTTTATACATTTATAATAATACTTTTATTGTAAATATGAAAATATTTCAGATTTACTCTATTAATGTATAATGAGGCTCGTGCTTAAGTATTAAAATTCACCCCTTTAATACAAGGAAATAATTTTATTATAAGATTAAACAAAAACAAGTTTTTTCCATTGTCAGGATTTATTACATCTTTCTTGCAAGTGGCTTGATTAAATCATAAAAACGATAATAATTTATATATATCTAGACGTACCTGGAAACACTAACTCACTGCGAACATTTTATTTATTGGTTTTATAATGTTTGATAAATATTAATGATTTGGTATATATTATGCTTGTTTATTGTCATCCTAATGCATCTCGTGCATATGAAATGGAGATATAAACGCTATTAAATGTCTCTAATGTAGAGGAATTAATTTAAATATCGATTTATTTTTTTGGTAGAAAATTTTGTATTTATCAGTATTTTCAGAAAATATAATATTCATAAAAATACTGGAATTCCTGTTGAATATATTTTTTATATATTGGAAAATTTGTGCTGTGATTTAGATTTAATTGATTGATGATGAATGAATGTTCGTTTTTGTATGGATAAAATTTTTAAAATTCAAATTCATAATTTAGATATCTTTTGACTCTGATTAATTAAATCTAATAAATTTTCTTGCTTACTTACAGATACTTAATAATTTAAAAATCTCATAAAAATCTACAAACATCGTACATGCTTATAAAATACCAAAACAACTAAAACCAATCCCAACCACACCAACAACCCATAATTATTATAATTAATATCCAATATTTCTAATTGCCATCGAGATTTATTTTCTGATTCCAAAGATTAATATAACTAGAAATATACTATTGCGTCAACGTGTCTCCGCCTACGAAAACAAAGTGTAATGAGGCTATAATCTGATATCTTGTATTGAAATATCGTATCGAATGTAACGCCCAAAAGCTATGAATAAGACATTCGCTAGAAACTCGAGTTTCATTTAGAAGCTCGTTTCGATATAGTAAAAGTTACTGTGTGTATGAAATAATAATTAGTTCTTTATATTTTATTATTATGTTTTATGTATGTGTGGATTTTATAAGGTTTTTTTAAAGCTATTTTTACATTATAAGTATTGTAAGAGTATCTGGTATTGGGAGTTACCGATACAGCTGGTTGAAATCTGCTATAGATATTGCTGTAGTTATCTGAGAAGTAGGTGGAAATAGAACGGAGTGTTGATTTACCAGATTCTAAATGAATATTCTACTCCCTCGAAAAGTTAGTTAAAGTGGCAGTGGACTATACACCTAGCGAGAACGGATGGCCAATGAGGAGCTGCGTGACGCTTAGTGGGAAAACCCAAATCAGAGTGAAGATCTCGTTAAGATCGCCAGAGGCAGCTGAAGCAGAAATGCAGGACTGATCGTCATGGAGATCCTTGGGGGATGCCTATATCCAGCAGTGGGCGTACAAAACGCTGGGACAAAATATTTTAATATTTAAAAATTAATTTAAACGTATATAATAATAATTGTCAATATATATAATACTAGTGGGCCTGGACGCGGCTACGCCCGCGAAAATATAAGCCTAAATCATTAAAATAAGTTAAAAAATAATAATAAGTGGAGATTTATTATTAGAAAAAATATCTGAGTAACCGAAATGAACAAACCAAAGAAGTAAAAGTAACTAAAGGAAATTCTTAATATTAGAAAAAAAAACCTAAAGTTTGCTGTGCGCGCGTACTAAACATTTTTCTATATTAAATAATTATTAATTTTTGCGAACAATATTAAATAAAATCTCAAATGATTAAAATTACGATATTTTAAGTGTATAACATCGGTATAGATAACCGAACTGAGATAAATTAATTATAAGCAGCAAATAATTACATAAAAAA
>JAKRZM010000616.1:11616-77063 GCA_036379175.1 Heliconius cydno galanthus
TAGATATATCGTTAGTATTTTGTTATTTAAGTATTAAGTGTCCAATACTTGAGGAACTATAGTTATGGGGATAAATGGGGAACGGAGTGTTTTAACACTAGGTTCCCTCTACCTTAGTGTCCAATACTGGTTTGTAGATTTGAGATGATCTTTACTATTGTTTATTACTGTATATTTAACATTTGTAAACTTTTCTCTCTCCACGTATAGTATTTGCGTTTCTTATTAACTAAATAAAAACTGTACTTACAGAGTAATAAAAAAAACAAGATTCTATAGAAAACTGTCATTATTCTAAGTGAAGAAAAGAATTTTAATCACATTTAAAGCTATTTCTCAATAAAATATATAGAAACTTACAACTTTATAGTGCTTTAAAAGCTCGGTCAGAGCACTCACGACCAGATACAGTCACGAAATATTACGTCAGGACACACCTCTCTAAAGGTTTGGAGATTTTTTTGTGTATTCTTAACGGTGGCGTTAGCATCATCGACATATGAGTAAAACAGTGTAAGTTAATATAGCTTGCATTTAATTAACGTTAGAATACAGCTTTGCAAAGAAATGAAATATTCTAATTTTCAAGACTATTATTGATTTCTTTTCAAAATGGACGAATAAAGATAAGACCGTTGTGACATGGACATGGCTAACCGATGTGACATGGTTAACACAACTGTTGAACCGATGTGGGTTCAATTCCCATTGGGGAGAATAAATTATTTTGATTTTCTTGCCCCGGTAAGAAGATAAAGTAAACATTAATATGAATTCTACTATGTTCTTAGATATGTAAAAGAAGATTTATATCTACAATAACTGAAACGCCATATGTTTTATATGGCTCAGATCTAAACGTTTAATTTTTTTATTCATCTTCACGCTGTATTCTGCACACAGCAGGGTAGGCAAAGGGAACCTAGTTAAGACACCCCGTTCCCCACTTTCTGCCTAATCCTGGAGGCATTGCGTGTTGAATAGCATAACTCAACGCCGCGCTTTGCCTCGACACCAGAGCGAAGAAATGGAAATATAAACGTAAATAAATATTTCACTTCCTCGAGTGGGGATCGAACCCCCCTTTCGTACTAAATATATCAAACCAAATATATTTATATTAACTTCAGACATTCAATACAATGTGGATGGAAAGTTCTATAAATTCCGTTACATAAGAATTAATGGTACGCGGACACAGTTTACAATCTCGCGAAAGAAATATTTCGCTTTGTTCGCTTCGCTTCAGTATATCACTGTAACACTAACTAAACGATTGTTTACAATATATTAGATACAAATCTAATACAAGCAAGTTTGTATTTAGTATACTTGCCTGGATCTATAAACCTATGTAAAAGTCAACCGTTGCTGTGTGACTGACAGACAATGAAAAACTCTTTAGTTGAAATTTGGTAGGTTAGGTAGTGTAGGTAGATTAGGGAGTATAAGTAGGTTAGTGGGTGTAGGTAGGTTAGAAAGTTTAGGTAAGTTAGGGAGCAATAAGAGAGGATTTCTCGAGATTATATCTTAAAGACGAAGAAGTAAGTAAAGATTGATTTTTTATTTACATTATTCTATATACATACTTTACAAGACATAGGAGTAAACAAAAAAAAAGCTTAAAACGATCAGAGATATATCGAAGGCGTAATAACATAATGGCAAATATTAAAAATATTAATAAAATCATAGTAATATGCTCTAAAAGAAAATGCAAAAAACCCTCTAAAGCTAAATATAACTATATATTTATGTTTCTACGAGGCTAGTCGTGATGTGACGTCACCGCGCGGTGCGTGCGCGTGCGCACGTTGCCCGAATTCACACCGACACCACGAGCGTTGAAAAGGTTTTTTATACTTCGGCCATTGCCATTGACAGCGGACGTATTCTATATGAATATATTGATATGGACATTGTATTTGTTTATTTTAGTTTTAAACTTATTATATTTTTGTATGAGATATACGGTTTTCTAATAAGCTGTAGATGGAATGTTCTAACTAATATTCTTTTTAGTTGATCGTTGTATTCCACTTAAAATAGTTAATAAAAATATAATAAAATATAATAATAGTTCCATATAATTTTCAAGACATTTCAGTGAGAATCGAACCCCAAACAGCGGTATTCACAGTCGCTATGGTACACCAGCTAGACCACCCCGGCCTATAACTAATATATAAAACAAAACATACTTTTTTTAATATCAAATTTAAAAAAAAATCCCACCCTTAAACCTACATATTTCTCCAAGCATCATCTCAAACCTAGTACCAACAAAGAAAAAAAAGACATTAACCACTAAGCCACACACGCGTCGAACGTACACGGTACAGTATGCAAATCCAACATCTTAATATAGAGAGCGGTGGCTCCCAGTTTTGTTATTACAATCAGATGGATTTACATTTCATAAATAAATGCATCTCGGACTGCCCTAACGACGCCACACTCGAATGTTTTCGCGCATAAAATGTGAGGCTTAATTTAAATAAGACACGCTCGGGATGCAAGTGTGAATTTTAGATAGCGTGTTGGAAGTGTTGGAAGTGTTGGAAGAGTTGGAAGTATTGGAAGAGTTGGAAGTTCGTTATATGGTTGGTGTTTTCGTCACTTTTGATTTTGATTTATAGGTTGGTCAAAGTTAGTTCAAAAATAGAGGCGATCAAGTTCTAAAAGTTGTTTTTTGAAATGTTTTGAAATTGAATTGGAATCTAACCCCGAGGCGTCGGGCGGGCGTTGTGAGTTCGATTACCGCTCGGAGGAAGCCAAAGCGCGACTTTGAGTTCCACGTTCAACAAGCAATTCCTCAAGAATTCGGCTGAAAGTGGGGAACGGAAGTGTCTTAATGAGAAAGGAGTCTCTTAGCTGTAGGTTTCCAGGCTCTCTCTACGTCCAGCTATGAGCCAGATCTATAATCGACGCGTGTCTTCAAAGTACTGTAACTACTGGCGTTTAATTTCTTACTGTAGTTAAAATCTATATTAATAATATCCTCTATATTTTTCATCTTCACTAATCATGATCTTGGAATCTATCTATTATACTTATTAGACTTCATGAGTAGAAAGCTAAAGTGGTACACCAGTACTTTCAAGAATTCCACACAAGAAGTACCGTATAAGCAAAAATATGGTATATTACCATACCCACCATCAAATTCACATACGCGCCTCTATAAAAAAGGCACAATTGAATATAAGTCGATATTACATTTAATGCTATCAGAGACATATTATTTTCTGTTCTCACGGACGCTATAAATATCAAGTTATAATTTCGTACAACCTCCGAACCGACACGTAGGTATATTAATTCAAATAATGACCACACAAATGAGGCTTCTTTCGTCACACCGTATAGAAAACATCAAATATATATAATTAAAGGTATATCTATCTATCTATATGTCTATCTATCTATCTATAAAGTAAGGTAATTGTATAGTTCCTCTTTAATTACGATTCAATTCGAAGGTGAGCTTATGAAACGTTTGCTTAATTTAATTTTTGAGGTAATCGATTGATTTTCTATTTGAAAATGTTTTTTTTTGTTGCGAAATGGAAAATTTTAAATTATATCTTGTTACGTAAACATTTTTAGTGATATATTTATTAAATATAAAAAAAAAAAAAAAAAATTAGATCGGAAATTGTCAATCGCACTAAGTCCACTAACGTTTAAATATATTACAGGACATATTGCGTTTATTTCTAATCAAGAATTATAGTCGTCTATCTTCCAAGAAATATGGAATAGAAAATACTTATAAATGTACAATTGGGGCCCTGAGATAAAAATATACTTCTTTTAGTAAAGATCTAATAGACAAAATCCAGTTTTGAATCAACTGCACGAAATAATATTTTTTTTTCTAATGCCTTGCTCTCTCTTCTCTTAGTTCTTCCAGTCTATAAAGTATGTGAAAATAAAAATAATATTTTTGATTAAGATCATTGTAGGGCAGTGAAATACAGTCTACATGTAAGCGCGACGATTGTGATTTCGAAATCCACTTGCAGAAACCATTATTTAATTTTCTTGGGTGCTAACGAAGCACAGCGTTGAGTTCCGCCACTAAATATTCAAGATCTCTAAAATTTAGTGGAATGTAGGAAATACAGTGTCTCAACACTAGATTCCTAACGCTGTTTCTAAAGTATTTCAAACAAGTATCTATAAGCATCAACTTGTTAAATATTCTTTCTATTTTTACTCTACAATAGAAGTATATGATAAATGGCCATAATCCATCGCAACACAAAGATTCCAACAACAATATTGTCAATTTAACAAAATACTTAATGGTCCATTATACTCTCTACGGAGACGAAGATCGACGGCGACCCTCTCAACACGTTCTCGATGTATTCTCCAACTTTAGTTTACTTTCTTTATAGTTTAACATTTTTGAAGAGTTGCAAAGTCATAGTCGTTTAACAGAATTTTAAATAGCCCGTATTTATAAATCGCTCTCAAGTTTGAGATCGGTCTTGAGATGCAGTTTTCAATCATAAATTACATATCTATAAATATATACAGGCCTAGCGGTGTTACATCATATAGATGTAGGCATAGGAAACCTAGCGTTAAAGCACTCCGCTCGCTTCTCTCCTCCTAATTTCCTAATTTTCGCGTTGATCTCAAAGTGAAGACAATTTATGCCCTCAAGTATGAACTGAACCAGTAACCATCGTTTTGAAAATCAGAAAAGCCGAAAAGATATTCCCTATATAAAACTAAACAACATATATAAAAGGTTATCGTTTCTTTTAGTATTAACATATTTAAAACGTTATATTATATATAGTTTTCTTTAAACGTATGCACCATACATATATGAATGCATAGTAGGAGGGAGTGGATAGAAATGTTTTGCTCTATAGTTGTATACGATCTAAGCCGTTATTGTAATATAGAATAAGATTAGTATACCTACTGGAACCGATCGGTGTACTGTCCGCAGCTAAATATAGAACATTTCTTAAATTTTTTTTTTCTAAAATGTCAATATATTTGGTATAATGTTTATAATTAAAAATAATTGTTTTTAAAATTTTCTTACTTATTAATATTTAATAATAATTATGGGAAAATGTTTATATATTTTTTATCTAATGATAAAATCATTTTCTAAGGCTTGAAATATCTGGTTGATTTTTGTGAATTTTACGCCCATTTATCGCGAGAGGGAAAGTATATTTGTCACGTGTTAATTTAACACGCCGGGATCAATAAATTTCATGAACATACAATAAGTAAAGACCCGTCGTGGTGCTGAGACACAAGCGNATGTTTTTTTTTTGTTGCGAAATGGAAAATTTTTATATATGATATGTCCACTAAAATTAATAAAAGTTAAATTTTAAAAATAGAACGGAAATTGTCAATCGCACTAAGTCCACTAACGTTTAAATATATTACAAGACATATTGCGTTTATTTTTAATGAAGAATTATAGTCATCATATAATTAATAAGAAATATGGAATAGAAAATACTTACAAATGTACAAATGGGATCCTGAGATAAAAAATATACTTCTTTTATTAAAGATCTAATAGACAAAATCCAGTTTTAAATCTACTGCACGAAAAAATAATTTTTTTTCAAATGCCTTGCTCTCTCTTCTCTTAGTTCTTCCATTCTATAAAGTGTGTGAAAATAAAAAATATTTTTAAATAAGGTATTGTAGGGCAGCGAAATAGCCTACATCTAAGCGCAACGATTGTGAGTTCGGAATCCACTCGTAGAAAAGATTTTTTAATTTTTTCCGCCATTAAATATTCAAGTTTGCTGTTTCTAAAGTATTTCAAACAAGTATCTATACGCATAACTTGTCAAATATTTTTTCTATTTCACTATACAATAGACGTATGATAAATGGCCATAATCCATCGCAACACAAAGATTCCAACAACAATATTGTCAATTTAACAAAATACTTAATGGTCCATTATATTCTCTACGGAGACGGAGATCGACGGCGACCCTCTCAACACGTTCTCGATGTATTCTCCAACTTTAGTTTACTTTCTTTATAGTTTAACATTTTAGAAGAGTTGCAAAGTCATAGTCGTTTAACAGAATTTTAAATAGCCCGTATTTATAAATCGCTCTCAAGTTTGAGAGCGATGTAGAGATGCCGTTTTCATTTATAGATATGTAATTTATGAATGAAAACTGCATCTCAAGACCGATCTCAGACTTGAGAACGATTTATAAATACGTGATTTAGTGTCTGGACGTACGCGATATTACATTGTATAGATGTAGGCATAGGAAACCTAGTGTTAAAGCACTCCGCTCGCTTCTCTCCTCCTAATTTCCTAATTTTCGCGTTGATCTCAAAGTGAAGACAATTTATCCCCTCAAGTATGAACTGAACCCGTAGCCATCGCGTTTAAAATCAGAAAAGCCGAAAAGATATTCCTTATATAAAATTAAACAACATATATAAAAGGTTATCGTTTCTTTTAGTATTAACATATTTAAAACGTTATATTATATATAGTTTTCTTTAAACGTATGCACCATACATATATGAATGCATAGTAGGAGGGAGTGGATAGAAATGTTTTGCTCTATAGTTGTATACGATCTAAGCCGTTATTGTAATATAGAATAAGATTAGTATACCTACTGGAACCGATCGGTGTACTGTCCGCAGCTAAATATAGAACATTTCTTAAATTTTTTTTTTCTAAAATGTCAATATATTTGGTATAATGTTTATAATTAAAAATAATTGTTTTTAAAATTTTCTTACTTATTAATATTTAATAATAATTATGGGAAAATGTTTATATATTTTTTATCTAATGATAAAATCATTTTCTAAGGCTTGAAATATCTGGTTGATTTTTGTGAATTTTACGCCCATTTATCGCGAGAGGGAAAGTATATTTGTCACGTGTTAATTTAACACGCCGGGATCAATAAATTTCATGAACATACAATAAGTAAAGACCCGTCGTGGTGCTGAGACACAAGCGTGTGCCTGTAAACGCGACAGGTTGTGGGTTCAATTTGCATACGAGTAAAGGAAATATTGAATATTTTCATTTTCTGGTTCTGGTAACGAGGCAAAGGGCAGCGTTCAGTTCCGCCACTCATTACATGCCTTCAGAATTCGTCGTAAACTGGTGAATGGAAATTTCTTAATGCGAACGGAGTTAGACTCTCAGGTTCTCCTAGACGACTGAAGCTAAAAAAAATAAAAAATAAATGAAAAACATTTTTTTTCTGACCGTACAAACGGATACATTTGAAGCAGTTGCACAAGTTTCTTTTGTCATTGTATAATGATACTTAACGTTTGTGATGTTTTGTGACATGGAATGTGCTTCGATTACACTTATGTATGTGCCATACAGAAATGGATTATACCCCAGCTAATAACTAGCATTGCTTCACTTTTACAACAATAAAACACTCTTATTACAATGACATAAGGTTTAAAATGCCACATTTTAATACTAATCAGCGAAAATGCGCTCAGATTTCCTACAATCGCGTGATCGATGTGTCGCGTCGGTAGTAGTAGGTTAAAATTTATAATTGATGGAGAGAAAGGAGAATTTTGATTAATAGCATTGCTATGTCAGTATTTGTTATATTTTACGTCTTGTGGTTGATTTAATATGTTTGGAAGTAATAACGTTAAATATGTTTAAACAAATTTATTATATAACATTTCATTAGTGGAGGCACTGATTGTGTCTGTTTGTCTTTTTACTGGAGTGGGGATAGTGGGAAGTTTATTTCTTTAATGTAGGTATTCTCTCGATATGGAATCGAACCCATAACACTCAGACGCTGCCACCACGACGGTTTTTTTAATATTATGTACACACATATATATGTCAATACCAAACTTGAAACCATTTTCAATTTTTCGATAAATATTATTTAGAAAAAGCGAAAAGTAATGTCCTAAAAGCAATAGTAGAGTAATATTTACACTTCTGTACACTTTATACCACTTCAAGAAATCTTATCTATTTCTTATACTCAATAGGTCGGTACTGTCAGTCAAGTCTTAGGCCAAGTTCAGGTTCGAGCTATATAAGGGCACGAGCTACGTAACTTTAAATCGTAATTCGTATATATTTATTTGAGTCCCCATACGTCATGGTAATCGATTGATAGTTTAAGCTGTAATACATTGAAATTTAATTCAGCTTGGTCGTAGTTTATTTTAGCTTCTTATTTAAACCTACATAGCATAATAGGCTGAAAAAATCTAGTGTCGAGACACTCCGTCCTCCACTAAATTGATTTAAAATATTCTCTTTTAAACATGCATTTTTCTGTTGTGTAATATTATCTCTTTTTTTACCGTACAACCTCTTTCGTGTGTTCTCCATTTAACGTGACACTTGCGAAGTGGTTTAGTGCTCAACTGGCTTCAGAACACCAAAATAAAAAGATCAATACAAAACTGATTCAAAATATATGAATATTTTTATCATGAGCCCGTCGAGGCACATACGGCTTTAAGACGATGGTTGTGGCTTCGATTCCCAAACGGGGGAACGAAATTAGATTTTTTTGCTTTAAATATGAGGCAAATGCATCGAGAATTCGGCGGAAAGTAGAAAACAGATTTCCATATTCTCTCTGCCTAAGATTTTCATTTCCTAGCTCTGATAATGAGACAAAGCGCGGTATTAAGTTCCACCACTGAACACTCAATCTCTCGAAGTCGCAAAGTTCTCTCTGCCTACAGTGTTACATGCGGGATAAAGCGTGAAGCTAACACGCAAATCGGAGTTGTATTATTTATGATTTTACATATTATATAGGTGCTACCTCCTACGTAGATATTAAACAATAATACCGATTCACATCCTATTAAAACAATTATGCTATAACAAAAAAGCTAATAACTTCTTTTCATTTCGTATCACAAAAAGAAGTCGCAAAAACTTATTCAATTCCACCTAACAAGCTGTTATTACTTCTTCACAATTGAATAATGTGTCAATTACGCAATTTGTATTTTAAAAATATATATAATATAAAAATATACAGGAGATATACAGCCCAAGGTCGTAAGTAAAGCTACGTATGAGGAGATTCTTGTCACTGTATTTTTGCATTGCAAGTTGTGCCAATAAATATTATAAAGTATTAAAAAATGGTTTAATTATAACGAATTGGTATGTTTAATAAATGACATTCATAAAAAAAATATACCTACATCAAAAGAACTTGGATTTTTTTAACATAATAACCACGTGGCTTACTGCCAGGGTTAATTTTTGTATCCTTTTATTATTTCCATTGACAAATAATAATAAAATAAATAAATCTCAAAAACATTATAACTTAATTAGGATCAAAAGCAATTAAATACAGTTAATTAATAAATCTTGGCTACTATTGATACAACATATTCAAACGTTTATTAAAAAAAATCTGCTGCACGTTGTATCCCGCACAAAGCAGAGTAGGCAGAGGAAACCTAGTGTTAAGGCACGCCGTTCTCGGCTTTTTATCGAATTCTGGAGGCATTGAGTGTTGAGTGGCAGTTCTGAACGCCGCGTTTTGCTTCCGCACCAGAGCGAAAAAATGGAAATATAAACGTAAATAAATATTTCACTTCGTCGAGTGGGGATTGAACCCACGACCGTCGCGTTACAGTCACACCCTTGCGCCGCTGCGCCATGACGGCCTCAAACCGTTTATTCGTTTACAAATTTAGATAATTGTATAAATTACATCAACAGTATCAAATCTCACCAAACCCATACATTAATTCATACATTCTCATTTCCCAGCGCATCCAAGAAAACTAGCGAGGTGAGAATAAAGCAATAACCGAACAAATTGGCCATTTCCAACTATCCCAGCAAAGATATTAATGGTACGCTACTTCGAATCCATTTGCGGGAATATCGTACTCAAAGTGCACTTAACACAAAATTACTAAAAGATAAAGGACGTTCTGTTGAAGGATGCTCTTTGATACTATTTTATGGATTGGCTGGTGGCAGCTTACATGGTTTTCTCGTGTTGCTCTGATATTTATGTATGGAAATTGATAAATACGATATTTTTTAAATAATAAAAACGATATTATTAAGTTAAAGATAGATAAGTTTACTAATTAATAATTGGTTAGCTTATCTATGAGCATATTTACCGTAGTTATTCGAAAGTTCATAATATAAAACATCCTTTTACACATACAATATTTTCATAGAAACAAACAATTCTCTAGAATGAATTTGAACCAGTTACCATCGCTTTTTGTCTGGCAAAATATTTCTCTTGAAAACATTTCCACCATATTTTCATATCAAAACACCTATCCTCAACAATT
Source organism: Heliconius cydno galanthus (assembly GCA_036379175.1). NCBI lineage: Eukaryota > Metazoa > Arthropoda > Insecta > Lepidoptera > Nymphalidae > Heliconius > Heliconius cydno. The sequence continues at coordinate 21,952 of JAKRZM010000616.1, forward strand.
ACCAATTAAGTTAGCTTTTCTTCATAATAGGATAGGATAGGATAGAATATGATTCAAGGGCCCTGTGGCCGTAATGACTGCCATATCAGACAGGGTGGTGTGATAAGGCACCATTAACACCTTGGACATTTCGCTGCCTCAGTTTCATTATTATGATTAAAATCGATTATGAAATGCATCGTATAAAGAAACCATTATTCGATATCTGTTTATCATAACGCATTTATCGAGACTAGTTGGTGGAGAGGACTAAGTTGTTGCTAAACGGGAGGTTGTGAGTTCGATTCTCACTCGAGGAAATTAAATATTTTATTTTCATTTTTTGGTTCTGATTTGCAATGCCAGAATTGGGAGGGGAAGTGGAGAACGGAATATCTTAACACTAGGTCCCCTCTGCCTACTCTGCTGTTTGTAGAATACAGTATGACGCTAAAAAAATGGAATATATGGTATATTATATAAATGGAATAAATGGAATATTAACATAACGCATTTATCATACGATTTCAAAGGAATAAATCTTAATAAAAGATTCATAGATCTTTCAGTTGTACGAATTAATACAGTAGTTTATTTAAGCAACCTAGTTTTGGTTGAAGGCAACTCGGTTAGGATATTTTTGATTTATCTAAAGTATTTAATTCGGTTATAGTTTATATCGATATCAATGTTTTTAGTACATTTAGTAATCTAGCATCTGGTTTTATAATGTTTGTATTAGGAAAAGTTTAAATCAGTTAAATTTTCATGAAATAATTTTAGGACATTATTGTCATTTCTCCGCTCTGGCAAGAAAAAAAGCATTCAATTCCAGTCAGCACGATTTCAGGCAGAAATTGAAGAACGGAGTGTCTTGTCACTAGATTATCTCTGCCAATGCTTGTTATATGGCAAAAATGTATAGCTATTTTAATACCAAACACATATTAAATACTTAAGTTAGTTCTATTTGTCCATAGATAAAAAATATAGCCTCAAGCGAGCGTTCGTTATTGTATTTAGAAAACATCTTGAAGTAATTTGCAGGGCACGTAGGTAGGGCTCCTAATATGATATATGCACGCGATTAGTGAATAGACGTGAGACATTTTAGCGCTCCTCTAGGGGAACTTTTGAGATACGATACGCAAGAATGGGAAGAAAAGTATATATAATTTATACTTATATAAGCAAAGCATATTTTAATATTTTTTTTCCTTTAAAAAATGAAAGAAATCAATCAAATACTAGGTAACTGCCTAGAACTAGTTGTAACACGTCATAGATTCCGTAGAAAGTGTCCGTAGATATGTTAGAGTGTGGTAGTGTTATAAAAGCTCAATTTTGTAATATTTTCTTGGGAATAATATTATAAATGATGTTTTTCATTGCCATACTCTTAGCATGGACATCCCCTCGACAAGATATATTAAATAAGCTCGATATTTATATAAGGACATAGTCATTGTAATATATTTACGCAGCACGGTGGTTTTAACTGTACTTAGGGGAATATTTTCTTCAAAAATGTATATAGAAAAACCTGTTAAGTAATAGATATTAATAATAATTGTGTTTTTTTATTAAAATAAATTTTCACTATTATCCTAAAACATCAAAAAAAGCTATTACAGCTATTACACACCAAAATTAAATATAAAAAAAAATCCTCAAGACAGTATTGTCTCACATCTGCGCTGCCCCCAGCGAGTAGCACGTGCGTCTCGAATATTAATTGGCGACAATAAACTTGGAACGTAGACTGTTTGTAACTCGACGCGTCCTCTCCTCTTTATCTGAACACCACATATTGGACGTGGGCGTGTTAATATAAATTCCTTGAAGATATATGATGCTGTGCCAGTATAGGGCTAAGGTTTTAAAATATTCTTTAGATGGTAACTGGTCTTTTGCATGTGAGGGTCGCGTTGTGGAAATATTGTATTAAATGTCAATATAAATTGTTATTTTTTTCCTTCTGTTTCAAGCTTTACACTGTATTCCGTACACAGAGGGTAAGCAGAGGAAAAACCTAGTGTTAAAACTTCTGGAGCCATTGAGTTTTGAGTGGCGGAACTCAATGGAGCAGCTCCTCAACACCAGAGCGTAGAAATGAAAGTATTAAATACTTCATTTCCTCGAGTGGGAATCGAACTCATGACCTATCGCTTGTGCCTCTGCTCCACAACCAGCCTCATTTCTCCATTTTATTTAAATAGGTAGATCACGTTGCTATTTCTAATAACGTTATATTATAACCATATCTTAATTGATCATATTCCTTAAATTTCAATTAACAAAAATGTAGGTACATAGCTGTCTAAAGAAGACACCCGAAGCACCAACCATATACAAGCACACCCAATAAGTTATTTTCATATAATAACTAACACATTATAACGATTATATCTTATCGTAGCTTACCATCAAAGATATAATTACAGAATACTGGTTAAACTTCACACCATCACTTTCCAACGTGAGTATTCAATTACTAGTAATAACTATAGTATAGTGATGCCTCTCAATTTGTCCGTCTTTTTATTATGCACCTTGGTGTGGGGTTCCGTGGTATTGTTTATGGTGTAATATAGTGGTGTTTGGTTAAGTTCTGTGATGGTGCGGTAATGGTGGTGCTGTGTTTTAAGGTTAAAGGTGAGAAAACAAAGGAAATAAGCTTTTACGTTTTAGATTTTTTTTTGGATGTTGAAGCTTTTTTTTATAAATTGTTATTTGAATATTTTTATTTATGACAAAATTTGTTCTCGTATAATATGATATATTTTAAAAAATTAAATTAAGATCGTGGTAATTATTCTTGGAATTAAATTAACTTTTATGTATAAACGTAAACCAAAAACTTTTTATTCCGCCATAATGAAGACGGAGAGTCTTACCACTGGATTTCCTCTGCCTACCTTCCTACGTTCAGAGTAAAACTAAAAAATATATTTACCCATTTTTACGATAATTAGGCGGAAGACAAGTGGAGAATGTATTATGACAGTTGTAAGTTAATTAAATAAATTGCTAAACAAATTTTCATATTTCTACTTAAAATAAGCTTAAAATATATATGTAAAGGACAGTATGAACACTATCCTTAATTCCGTTAACGGTAAGAACCACAGATTATAAATAAATGTATAAACTAAATCGATTTGAAAGTAAACTTGTTAATTATCTTCTCATCAATTTTTATAATATATGGAGACGGCCGATCTCTGACTGACATGGTAATATCTATCGAGAACATTCTTTTCAATCACTTCAAGTATCAATTTTAATGTATTAATTAATATTCGTATGTAGCTTTTAATTTTCTTACTTCATCAATGAATGCGTTCGAAAATAATATTTCTAAGACGTGTTATATACTAAAGTATGGTAATAATATTTTTAAATTTAAAAATAATTGTTTTAAATATAAATTGTTATTAATCTATACTAATATAATTAAACTGGAGAGTTTGGTTGGATGCGCTAATACATGAACTACCAAGTTGACATTTATGCTATATGAAGGCTTTCTTGCGAGTAATATTAAGAAGATTTGGCACGTTCGAGACGCCATATATCAAGAATTCAATTCAATTAAGAAAATATTTGCTACTGTCTAAGATAGATAGATAGAAAAAAAGAAAGAAAGATTAATAAAATAATTCTTGCCTAATCCTTCTAAGTAAAAATTTTGTTCTTTAGTAATTCTTACCTTTTGATCACCAAATCGCATTTGTCGTCTAGCGTTTCTGGCAACGTTCATACGACAGAGGAACACTCTGTCTTCTCCGTCGGTGGGCGCTCGTGACAGCTCCGACCTGACAGCTTGCTGGTCTTGCTTGTCTATCACGTCGTATACACTGTCACCGTGGATGAGAAGATCTTCCTGTGGAATTAAAAAAAAGAAAATCATATTGCCTATGCAAGCAGCTTCATGTTTCTTTCCACTTTAGTTTATTTTAGACATAGGGAATCTAAGACACTCGGTTCAACAGTTTCTGCCAAATTTTATAGATATTGTATTTTAAGATGCGAAGTTCAACGCCGCGCTTTGTATACTAGAGTGGAGGAATGAAATTTATTTAAATGTAATCATTCTTCCAAGTGGGGACTGAACCCATAACATCGTACTTACAAGCTGTATCGCTTTGCTACTGGCACCTCTTTACATATTATTTAGGTACAAGATATATAAATATGATATCCAGGTAATCTTCGCTAGGAATTACTTTCTTTTCCTGTTTATCGTTTTTAGTTGCTTATAATTAGGAATAATGATTAAAATATGAATTTAATGGATACTTAATAATTTTTATGTACGATATTTATTATATATTTAACACTAGTGGGCCCTTGCGGGGCTACGCTCGCTTGAAATAGAAATATTAATAAAAAAATTGAAAATTAAACATTCAGTCAATTCAGTAAAACAGTTACAAAATAATTGTTACGGCAATTAGCAGATTTGTCGAACTTTAAATTGATATACCTTTTTTATTTATTAACCGATTGTAAAAAAATAAACCCTAGATTTTTTCGGAAGCTTGCCAGAATCTAATAGTGAAAACCGCATCTAAATCGGTTAAGTCGATTCTGAGATTAGCGATAACAAACGCACAGACAAACAGACAAAAACTTTAAAAATCATTGTTTTGGGTTCATTACATGCATTAGGTTAATAAAGGTTCCCAATAACATTGTTTTTTAAATATCTTCCAAGTACAGACATCGACCCTTTTACGATTTTACTATAAGTATAGATTAGTTACACCACACGATCGTCAAATACCCGAATCGTATCCGTTATATCTAAAATATCACAAACAACCAAAGACAAAGGTGCCAGTCCACGATTAAAATAATACTCTGCGGTCGGCACACTGATGAAAATGTCGACGCAATCACACTAAGTATACGCCTCTTTAAAAATAAAAGCGTTTGTTTCAACTTTGCGGCGGCGACCTCTTGCTCAGTTTCCGCAATTATCATTCTTCATTTATCTCTTGTTCTTGGGTTTGGATTAAATATTTTGACATTTTTTGGTGAACCAAAGCTGGTTGAACCACATTTCTTGTAGGAGGTAGACGGGAGGAACGTAATGGTAATATTTAGTTCCCCAATTTCCTTCCTGTTTTTGAGATATTGCATGTTAAGTTGTGGAACTCAAAAATCTTTGTGTACCAGAGTGAAATTATTTTTTTTTCTCTGGGAATATCTGCAATCATTGCGTCACTTTTAGTAAATTTGTTGAAGGATTTTGTCATGAAGAGTGTGCCCTCCAGCGAAGACATCTACTCATATTTCTCTACAGGCTGTCTTTCCTTTTGAGGCGTTTTACATACCTACGTATTGTTAGCTGCTGTGCTAGGATGTTAAGATGAATTTCTAGTCGGTCCTTGTCCAGAGTGAAGAAATGAAAATAATTTAATTTTTTGTTTACACTACACTCTGATTTCATTATTTCATTAGGACACTTCTGTCATTATTTCATTAAGACATTTCATTAAGACACTTCTGTCTCCATTTTTCGCCGAATTCTGGAGGCATTGCTCTTCTGGAGTGAAGGAGCTAAACGTCTTAATGGGAATGGAGTGTCTTTACACTAGGTTCCAAGATATCCTCTGCTTACCCTGCTATGTGAGGGATATAGCGTGAAAAAAAGTGTCGTGCCACCAATTTGTTATATTACCTACTAATCTAATAATATATAATTCGTTATCTATATAGACGATTATATTTCCATTGCTTAGCCAACATATTAAACGCTTTAGGCAATACGCTGTTTAATTATAGTTTAAGCAGGATGACTATCAAAAATATAAATATAAGATGGAATTATGTCTGACAAAACTATCCAAGTCTATATTCTAGAGCCCTATTTCTAGTAAATCCACTATAATTACTGGTTCGTTGCCGTGAGATGTTTTACTTGGACAGGGTTAATAAAATCGTTATATTAATCTTTGTTTAGGAATATTAAACAATTTCAATTAACCTGGCCTCGGTGTTGGTGGGTTTAATTAAATAATAGATGTAAGGTAAAATTTCCTAAGGTTTTCTAGCGTAGGGTTGTACAGCGTTTCTGTTTCTTATATAGACAGAATTATTATTGAAGACATAAAAAAAATATAAATATTAGAAAAAAAGTAATAAAATTAATATACCTATACAGTATTATTGATATTAATTCTAAGTGTTATGTAGCTCAATAAATATAAAATATTTATTGAGCTTTAAATGGGGTGTATGCATGGTTAGTAAAGAATGGAATTGTATGTTTATCTGCAGATATAAACCTATATCTTTTCTGATATAGAAAACAAAAAAAAACAATAAAACAGTCACTCTATTTTCTATAAGCGATGTAGAGAGCGAGAGAGAGTCGCCTCAAACTCACCCTTCTCCATTTTCTGCCCTGTTGCTTATTTAGATTCAGATTTGACATAAATAAGAGACATTTTAATGATTTCTCTTTAATATTTTAATTTAATCATTNTACCATCAAAGATATAATTACAGAATACTGGTTAAACTTCACACCATCACTTTCCAACGTGAGTATTCAATTACTAGTAATAACTATAGTATAGTGATGCCTCTCAATTTGTCCGTCTTTTTATTATGCACCTTGGTGTGGGGTTCCGTGGTATTGTTTATGGTGTAATATAGTGGTGTTTGGTTAAGTTCTGTGATGGTGCGGTAATGGTGGTGCTGTGTTTTAAGGTTAAAGGTGAGAAAACAAAGGAAATAAGCTTTTACGTTTTAGATTTTTTTTTGGATGTTGAAGCTTTTTTTTATAAATTGTTATTTGAATATTTTTATTTATGACAAAATTTGTTCTCGTATAATATGATATATTTTAAAAAATTAAATTAAGATCGTGGTAATTATTCTTGGAATTAAATTAACTTTTATGTATAAACGTAAACCAAAAACTTTTTATTCCGCCATAATGAAGACGGAGAGTCTTACCACTGGATTTCCTCTGCCTACCTTCCTACGTTCAGAGTAAAACTAAAAAATATATTTACCCATTTTTACGATAATTAGGCGGAAGACAAGTGGAGAATGTATTATGACAGTTGTAAGTTAATTAAATAAATTGCTAAACAAATTTTCATATTTCTACTTAAAATAAGCTTAAAATATATATGTAAAGGACAGTATGAACACTATCCTTAATTCCGTTAACGGTAAGAACCACAGATTATAAATAAATGTATAAACTAAATCGATTTGAAAGTAAACTTGTTAATTATCTTCTCATCAATTTTTATAATATATGGAGACGGCCGATCTCTGACTGACATGGTAATATCTATCGAGAACATTCTTTTCAATCACTTCAAGTATCAATTTTAATGTATTAATTAATATTCGTATGTAGCTTTTAATTTTCTTACTTCATCAATTAATGCGTTTGAAAATAATATTTCTAAGACGTGTTATATACTAAAATATGGTAATAATATTTTTAAATTTAAAAATAATTGTTTTATATATAAATTTGTTATATTAATCAATACTGATATAATTAAACTGGTGAGTTTATTTGGTTGGACACATCAACTACCCGTCAGAATTGGAAAATTCTTTTCGTTTTGCACTATCCATTAAAGACGGAAGGCTTAAGGCAATTTGTACTCCAGTGTCCGCTGTCCGATTACAGTGACTTCCGACACTAAGAATGTGTCATACAAAACTCTAAGTTAGATTCAAGCGAAGCGAAGCGAAAGTAAAGAAGGTAAAGAAGGTAAAGAAGTAAAGTAAGAAATACTATCATAGATTTTATCCGAGGGTTGATGAAGTTGACATTTTATTAGTTAAGTTAGGTTTTAATTAAAATTTTAATTTTAGTTAAGTTTAATAAAATAATTCTTGTCTATTCCTTCTAGGTATTTTTTTTTCTCTTTAGTAATTCTAATTAGTAATATAGATAAGATAGTTTAGTAATTCTTACCTTTTGATCACCAAATCGCATTTGTCGTCTCGCATTTCTGGCAACATTCATACGACAGAGGAACACTCTGTCTTCTCCGTCGGTGGGCGCTCGTGACAGCTCCGACCTGACAGCTTGCTGGTCTTGCTTGTCTATCACGTCGTATACACTGTCACCGTGGATGAGAAGATCTTCCTGTGGAATATAAAAAAAATAATTAAAGCATATGCAAAGAAGTTTCATGTTCTCTTCAGAGAGATAGATATTGTCTGTTAAGATGCGAAGTTCAACGCCGCGCTTTATCTTCTAGAGCGGGGGAATGAAATTTATTTAAATGTAATCATTCTTCCAAGGGGGGACTGAACCCATAACATCGTACTTACAAGCTGTATCGCTTTGCTACTGACACCTCTTTACATCTACAATCTTCGCTAGGAATTTCTTCCTTTTCCTATTTATCGTTTTTAATTGCTTATAATTAGGAATAATGATTAAAATATGAATTTAATGGATATTTCCATTTACACCTCACGATCGTCAAATACACGAATCGTATCCGTTATATCTAAAATATCACAAACAACCAAAGACAAAGGTGCCAGTCCGCGATTAAAATAATACTCTGCGGTCGGCACACTGATGAAAATGTCGACGCAATCACACTAAGTATACGCCTCTTTAAAAATAAAAGCGTTTGTTTCAACTTTGTGGCGGCGACCTCTTGCTCAGTTTCCGCAATTATCATTCTTCATTTGTCTCTTGTTCTTGGGTTTGGATTAAATATTTTGATATTTTTTGGTGAACCAAAGCTGGTTGAACCACATTTCTTGTAGGAGGTAGACGGGAGGAACGTAATAGTAATATTTAGTTCCCCAATTTCCTTCCTGTTTTTGAGATATTGCATGTTAAGTTGTGGAACTCAATAATCTTTGTGTGCCAGATTTTTTTTTCTCTCGGAATATCTGCAATCAATGCCTGACTTTGTCATGAAGAGTGTGCCCTCCAGCGAGGACATCTACTCATATTTTTCCTCAGGCTACGTACGTATTGTTAGCTGCTGTGCTAGAATGTTAGGAAGGATTTCTAGTCTGTCCTTGTCCAGAGTGAAGAAATGAAAATAATTTAATTTTTTGTTTACACTACACTCTGATTTCATTATTTCATTAAGACACTTCTGTCATTATTTCATTAAGATATTTCATTAAGACACTTCTGTCTCCACTTTTGGCCGTATTCTGGAGGCATTGCAATTCTGGAGTGGAGCTAAACGTCTTAATGGGAACGGAGTTCCTTTATTCTAGATTCCAAGATACACTCTGCTTACCCTGCTATGTGAGGGATATAGCGTGAAAAACAGTGTCGTGCCACTTATTTGTTATATTACCTACTAATCTAATAACATATAATTCGTTATCTATATAGACGATTATATTTCCATTGCTTAGCCAACATGTTAAACGCTTTAGGCAATATACGCTGTTTAATTATAGTTTAAGCAGGATGACTATCAAAAATATAAATATAAGATGGAATTATGTCTGACAAAACTATCCAAGACTATATTCTAGAGCCCTATTTCTAGTAAATCCACTATAATTACTGGTTCGTTGCCGTGAGATGTTTTACTTGGACAGGGTTAATAAAATCGTTATATTAATCTTTGTTTAGGAATATTAAACAATTTCAATTAACCTGGCCTCGGTGTTGGTGGGTTTAATTAAATAATAGATGTAAGGTAAAATTTCCTAAGGTTTTGTAGGGTAGGGTTGTACAACGTTTGTGTTTCTTATATAGACAGAATTATTATTACAAATATAAAAATATATAAATATTAGAAAAAAAGTAATAAAATTAATATACCTATACAGTATTATTGATATTAATTCTAAGTGTTATGTAAATATAAAATATTTATTGAGCTTTAAATGGGGTGTATGCATGGTTAGTAAAGAATGGAATTGTATGTTTATCTGCAGGTATAAACCTATATCTTTTCTGATATAGAAAACAAAAAAAATAATAAAACAGTCACTCTATTTTCTATAAGCAATGTAGAGAGCGAGAGAGAGTCGCCTCAAACTCACCCTTCTCCATTTTCTGCCCTGTTGCTTATTTAGATTCAGATTTGACATAAATAAGAGACATTTTAATGATTTCTCTTTAATATTTTAATTTAATCATTTAACATTATATACCCACCAATGAACAACAAACCTGAATCAACTACAACTATATTTCTAGATGTTATCATAATAATAACTAAATCAAATAATAAATATAGAGAGAGTAAGATAATGTGTGGTCTATTAATATATGACGTGCGACCCCGTCTGACGTCAGCGTCACAGCGCCCCGCCCACATGTCGCGGGCGGGCCGGCGCGACGTGCGCCTGCGCAGCCACGAGCGTACGGACGCGCAGAATGTAAATAAAACTATTAGATATTAAATAACTTGGATTATTTGCAAAATTTATGTATATTCTTTGTATATTATTATATTAAGAAGGTGGAACGTTAACATAAAATTTAATTGATTTAAATTCTTAATATAAACTGATAGACAAGTTCAGTGACAATAGTAACATTTACAAGAATATTAATATATATTTTTTAATAAAAATCAATAGTCAAGTGTATTGATAATAAAGGCCAGACAAAAAAAAAACATTTAATATGTAAATTTCATCACTATTGTAGGGAAACTTGGCGTTGACATTCCAATACTCAACATAAAATGCTTCCAGAATTCATAGGAAAGTGAGGAACGGAAGTGTCTTAACACTACTAATTACCAGATTCAATCTGCCTACTCTGCTATGGGCGAAATACAGTGTAGAGCAAAGAAACAACAATTTGTATACATTTTTTCTTTTAAATATTAATATTATATCTATACATTATAATAACTTAAAAAAAAAATATTTTTAATTCAACCCAAGCACTTAAGATGACAGCTATGTCACCATACAACATTAATGTCACAAGATCACAGACCACTTGTCGCTATTTACATGTCATTATCCGCTCGAGTGCCACCTGACGTGTTGAATTAGAATTAATACTAATAAATATATTAGTATTATTATATCAAGATATTATTTGAATGACTTCTAGAGCAACTTATCTGATTTTAAACAACCAGTTGTTGAACTTCGTATAGAGCTGCTGGCGTAAAGCTGTGGTATGTTTTAGATTTAAAAGCTTCGTTTCAATGTTTATAATCTGTAAGAGGTTCATGCTGTATCCTGCACAGCAGGTAATGCAGGTGAAACCTAGTGTTTAGACACTCCGTTTCTCTATTTTCGTCCAATTTTCGAAATATTACGTGTTTAATGGTGAAACTTCGCCGTGATTTAGCTTAATACAAGAGTGGAAATAAAAATTATTCATTCTTCAAGTATATATAATAATATATCTATAATCATTAATTAATCATTGTACCTAATATAAATGTACATTATTATATCATCAACTTAATTTATGATGGGGTCTTTTACAATGGGTTAATTAAGCGTAAGTGAACGCGGAAGTATTGCTACATATGAAAATTTATGCAATTTTTCGATATTATAAGTGAGGCCAGTCGTGACGCAGGTGCACAAGCATACACCTGTAAGCGCCACAAGTGGTGGGTTCAAATCCCACTCCAGGAAACGAAATATTTAATATTATTCATTGCTTCGCTCTGACAACCAGCGCGGCGTTCAGTTCCAACACTTAACATCCACCTCGAGGACTCATTAGTAACCTACAAGGCTATATAAGTGTATATAACGAAAATATATTTTGAAAGAGTGGTATTTACATATATTCACAAGTACGAAATCGTATAGAAGTTATATATAATAAGAAATAATAAAGTAGTAATTTTAACAATTATCTATCAGTGTAACGATAACAAACAGCCCTCGGCGAATTTAAATATTTATTATGTCTTTCATAAAATTATCTTTAACTAAGCAATTTGTTTTAAGTATCCCCATTAAGTATTACGATTCATGAGAAATATCGCTTTAATGATATTAATTGATAATAGTTGGCATTTTGTTATATTTGTGAAACATTATAATAGGAAATGTTGCAAAGTACAATTCTTAGTATTTTCTTTTTTTTAGCTTCTCGCTGTATCCCGCATACAGCAGGGCAAAGGGAAGTTAGTGTTACGGCACTCCGTTCCCCATTTCTGTATATTTCTGGTGGCATTGTGTGTTGTTTGGCGGGACTCATCGCCGAACTTTGGTTCGGTACCAGAGCGACAAAATGAAAATATTGAATACCTTATTTCCTCGAGTAGACATCGAACCCACAATTTAAGTATACGTACACATTACTAAATCATTAAAATCTATACTTAATATATAAATTATTACTAAAAAGGTAATACAAATTTAATTACGGTACAAAAAAACCGTTACAAGAGCAACAGAACAAAAGTGCGCTGTAATTTAAAAAGCTCTACAATCGTAAACAAGACGATCTGAAGCAATCACGTCGATCAGATCTAAATGTTGGACTAACGGGCTTTGGACTACAATACTGGGTTCAATTGAATATAACGAAATACCAGAAACGAGACGAGCAACGGCCCCACCGCAGACTGGTGCAGTAAATGTATTTGATTTTATAATTTTTTTGAAGATAAGATTTGTAATATAAAAGATAATTTTCTATGAAAAAAGATAATTTTCTTTGAAAAAAGATAATTTTCTATGAATAAAGATCATTTTCTATGAAAAAGGTAATTTTCTATGAAAAAAGATAATTTTCTATGAAAAAATGAAGATGTAAGTGGTTTTTTTTTTTGGCATAAAAATATGTCCCTAAAGTGAAATATGAACATGCAACTGTCGGGTTCAGTTTAATACTTACGAACTGAACCACAATGAATTCCATTAAATAATAAATGAACTTGGCTTGGCTTAATGAAACTACTTCTAGTATCTACTATACATACTGTATAGTTAATTAATCATATTAATATTAGCATAGGCTTTATTTTTTTAAATAAATAATTAACATATTACACTCGTCAAGCACACTTGTTATATATTTCTACGAACGAATAAACAGGCCTCTGGACATGTTGTGAGGATCAGGGGAGTCCAAACTAAAAGAAAATATCAACAAAATTTTACAGGCCAGGCGAGCCGCACTGTAAATGCGTCTGCTTGAGGGTTCGATTTCCACTCTTGGTTCAATTTCCAATATTTGCTATTTTATCGCTCTGGTGTCGAGCAAAGGTATGTAATGCAATCCAGCGGAAAGAGGGCTTTTGCCTAAACTGCTACATATAGATAGAATGCAGCGTGCAGATGAAAAAAAAAATGTAAAGTTTTTCTTAGTCATAAAACTTGATGACATCTGTGTTTCTCTTTAATCATGACATCTTAGAACAATTTAATAATATTTTTTGTTACAAATTTATATAATTTGTAATATTTCCACATATAATATTTATAAATGAAAATTGTAAATTGTGTAAAATTTTAAATTTAAATAAAATTGATATGAAATTATACAAAGGTCAGCTTATTTATTTATCTTTTTGCTTATACATAGGTTAGGTTTATAATAAAATTTAATATTTCAAAATTCAAAATATTTTTTAAACTATCTTTTTAGTAGCCGCTATTTAAACACGCCTGTTGTAGATTAATGTTTGAAACGAAAGCACTGTCGTAATTGTATTACAAATTAATGTTTGTCTTACGTTTGATTTATTGTCTACGCTTCTACCATGATGTACTGACACCGTTAAAGAATGTTAGTGTTATTAACATTATCAAATACAACTTTTGTATTGCCACCTCATTTATCTATTTTTCGAGGCCGTCATGGCGCAGCGGCACAAGGGTGTGACTGCAACGCGACGGTTATGGGTTCTATCCCCACTCGAGGAAGTGAAATATTTATTTACGTTTATATTTCCATTTCTTCGCTCTGGTGTCGAGGCAAACCGCGGCGTTGAGTTCTGCCACTCAACACACAATGTCTACAGAATTAGGCAGAAACTGGGGAACGGAGTTTCTTAACACTATTTCCTCTGTCTACCCTGCTGTGTGCGGGATACAGCGTGAAGATCATTTGATTTTGATTTTATTTATCAATTTTTTATATGAGTGAAAGTAAAAAAATAATTATAATAAAGAATAATAAGTTATATCTTATTTTTTTAATATAATTAGAATATAATATTAATTATGGCATTTAGGCTTAGTTGGAACATGTCTGTTTATACACGATGATCATAGGTTTGAATCTCATATTTGAATTATATAATTCTACAATTTAATAGATTTCTAAGTATTACCAACGACCATTGAAGACCAATCAAGTAGAAATAACCTAAACAATGGCATGTCATATCACTTTGTTCTTCGTATTTATTCTTCTAGAAAAATATTTTCTTTTTCATCAATAAAAAATTATGTTCTGTTCTTTTTGTCAACTTTGTTATGTCAGTTTCAACACAAATTCATTGGCTGTGATACATATTTATAACGTGGAATGTATGCACCGGAAATACTTTAAAGGTTATAAGGCTATATAAGCTAAGAGAGCTTTAAGCTTAACAATGGACTTTCAAAAATAAAAGGAAAATATTGTATATTTAATTTGTGTGGTACTTTACTTACTCGTTTTTATATTATAGTGTCCCAAATTATTATAAAATATTAAACATATATTTTTTTAGCTTTAAGCTGTATCACACATAAGTCAGGATAGGGAGAGAGAACCTGGGAACCTGGTTTTAAAGCACTTCGTTTCAATTATAACACTTCCGATTCCCACTTCAAGCGGAGAGCTCAGGTGGAAATCGAACCCATAACCTGTCGCGATTACAGTTGCACGCCAGCTCCTGCTTCAAGCTTGATATCAAATATATTTTTATTAAAAAAATATTTTAGATTAAGCCAAATTCTATATATTTTTCCGACATGATGTTAATGCTGTTAGCTCTATTGGCTTTCACAGCGACGCCGGTTGGGTAGAGAAGAGGGAACTCTGTCCCTGAAGAAATGCAAGCACTAAGTGGCTGCCTGTGAGGAAGTCGACGACTGTAACCCCCTGCGGGACTAGAACCTCGGCTTGCGGCCGTCGAGCGTACTGGGAAAATTCTATAACGTAAAGTTCAATATTATAGAATAATATAGACACCTATTGACAAAGTACACAGGCTCAAAATAACTAATTCAATCTTAAACATCTATCTTGAAACGAATAAGGTGTATAACATTTAGAGACGTGTAAAACCGAAAACCGCGATAAACCATTCAACGATAAGGAAACAGAGGTACCTTTTGAAATACACTGGTTACACAATACAAATGATAAATTTGTATCGCCTCGGGCCCAAACGTTCATTTGAGCCCACCCACTATCATAAGACCTCCCCCGACCTCCTCTACCCTCCCTATATGAGATACTAGCGGCCCGTTCGCGGTTTCACCCGCGTGAACTATGTTATTATTAATTTCTGTCTCCATGACTACGTCCGTCCTAGTGACGTCTATGCAAAATTTGAGACTCCTAGCATTTGTAGTAACGAAGTTTCATACAAACTTTCGACCCCAAAAACAACCTTTTAGAAGTTGAATATTGCAAATTTCCTATAAGTAACTCCTATGCAAAATTTGAGATTCCTAGCACTTGAAGTTTCTGAGATTTCGTGATGAGTGAGTGACCTTTCGATTTTATATATATAGATACTAATATTGTATCGAGAGGGAAGTATTAGATTTGTGGTTCATTTAACGGTGGTCGGTTAAATAACAAAGGTTCTAATGATTTACATCAAGAAATCGGCAGGTTAGCGACGAAGCGTTGTGGTTATCGTTATTATTCGTTTGCATATTGAATTGTGCGTTGTCTATTGTTTATTGGTCGACGTGTGTGGTTCGAGGGAAGTACGAGGGGTGCAATTAGGAAGTATGGTCGGTTTCATGGTAGGCTGGTATTGTATAAGTGAGTTAACGGTTATGGCTTTATTATGTAATGTTTGTTGAGGCTAGGTCAGATTTAATTTAGGTTATCTTTTGAGATTATTGAAATCTTGCTTTTGTTTTCTCATCAAACGAAGTGTAGGGCTCGATTAGTTTAATCTTATACCATATAATATTTATAGTTCTGGTCTGCTTTTTACAAGCGTTGATACAATTGAATATTTAAAAATTAAAATTAAAAATTAAATCAGCTTCACGCTCTATCCCGTAAACAGCAGGGTAGGCAGCGGGAACCTAATGTTAAGACACTCCGTTCCCCTTTCTGCCGAATTTTGGGTGTCGTGTGGCAGAACTCAACGTTGCGCTTTTGCCTCGACACCAAAGCGATGAAATGGAAATATAAATTTAAATAAATATTTAATCTCGAGTGGGAATCGAACCCAAAACCAGTCGGTTTTACAGGCACGCACAACGACTGGTCACATTTATGATATTATTAAAGAATATTTTTGAGTATATTAGTATATTCTGTTGGAAAAAAATCTGGAGCTGTTGATTGCTGTGCTATAAGACTTTAATTACCTATGCCAAATAGTAAAACTAGTTTTTTTTCTGCAAAAAAAAATATCATTTAACATAATAGAAACCTAAGATTTATTTAAAATCTATCTCCACTGTAATTTCCCGCCCTAAACACCCTACTTAAGGCCCACATTGTTTTTAAATAGATACTTAGATTAAGTACTTATTTCTTCTAAAATCTTATCATAAATCTTAATTGCGAAATAACAATAAAATATCGCCTAGACGACTTCAGAGAAAGTAATGAAAAATGAACTGTATTTACGTGAAAGTAGAGTTTAAATTATTATTTTAAACAACAATAATGATTGGTATCGATCATTACATTACATTACGGTCTTATAAGAACGAGATCGTGGGAAAATGGACGATAGTTTAAAGTATGAGATTGGGATGTTTTTTTTTATTATTAATAATATTATTTTCTGTATTTGGCATTGTCGTTATTTTTGTATTTTTTAATAATTATATTTTTTTTATGTGTCCTCAAAAGATTTTTTAAACGGATTTAAAAAGAGCAGGTTTTTAGTTTGACATGTATGTATTTAGGTTTTCAAACTCTTGTCGTAAATTGTATGAAAATCTATTTTTGTAATTACAAATTACGCGGCAACTTTTCAGTTATTTAGAAAATTAATTAGTTTTTAGTTTTCTCAATAAGTATTTTTCTTTCCTAAGTGTGGAATAACACTTTAAAATTGAAACTTTTCAGCCATGTTATATTCCAATTTGGGGAATAATTTTAGTGTCATTAAAAACTGTTTAATAGTTATTGAGAAATTGCTATCCATACATTTCTGAAGAGGACAAGTACGTGCTCCAAGGTAATTGAAAGATATTCGAAGTTAGTTTGACTTTAGTTTTATTATTACATATTTGGTAGCAAAACACTTCCGTGGGATAGTAAACGCTAGGTTCCCAGGTTCCTTTTGTCTACTCTACTAGATACAGAATAAGAATAAGAATTTATTATATTCTGTTTCGCGCTAATATCATCATGCACTTCTTATCGTATTATATTAAAGTAAGTACTTGTTTTAATTTTACAAAAATAGTATAATTATTTGATGTATTTCTCTTTTACCTTAGAGAAATATATTGTCATAAAAGAACATTAGTTTTACTTAACAATTTTACAAATAACACTGATATCGTATCGCAATTCGACAGACTATCTCATTCTTTGGACATCTGACAAACTGCTTCTATCAAAACAAAATGTAGGCCAATCTAACCGATGGATCTATAAACGTTTGTATTGACTCCTATCGAGTATTGCATTTGTGTTTTACTTCAATTCGTATAGAGAGACAGACTAATTTTTTTGGAGAAGGAACGTAATGTTAAGACACTCCGTTCTCCATTTTCGGCTGGATTCTAGAGGCACTTAGTGTTCAGTGGTGGAACTTAGCGCCGTGCCTTGCCTCGGCACCAGAGCGAAGAAATGAGACTAACTAATTATTCGTATGGTAGTACAAATTATATATTATTAGTTTAGCTATTGCTTTTGGCTTACGGTTAAAAGACTTTATTCGTTGATAAGTCTAGGAAGGTTACTAAAATAAAATTGTAAAATGTATAAAAATAACAGATTTTACTGTTGATATATTTTTAAACCACGCCACTTGACTGAAACAATTATTTTCCTTTCGTTGTTCTGGTCGTAAGAATATAGTTCTAGGCGTATTTTTTTCGGATTTATTTTACGCTCTATTTTTTATTTTTTTATACTAACATAAAAACACCTAAAATGCTATCAAAAATTAGGTATACATACAATTATTTCGACATAATATAAATAAGAAACAATATAAAATAAATAAACATAAAATCCAATGACCGAAGTCTTTTCCAATGTCGATCATTGTGCCAACACTAGCGTAAAGGTTATTAATCACAATTTGAATATATTGATCGAATATCTCCGTTCAATGGTAGCATGTTTCACACAGACTGACCGCCAAATTTTTCTATATATATTTAATACAGGTTGTTAAATTTTTGATATTTTACTTCTTATATCAGTAAATATGCCTAATATTGCTATGAAAATGTGCGTTAAAAACTGCTCTATATATCTGTTTAGGCAAATCATGATAAATTTATATAAAAGAACTAGACAAGAATAATATAATTTTTAGAAATACCTATGCTTTTTATTATAAAAGATATTTAAAAACATTTTTCAGTGATTCGTTCTACCTATTATAATGTAAAATACATACTATTCTTTTTTTATCAGCTTCACGTAGAGTAGAAGAATGAACCTAGTGTTAAGACATTCCGTTTTCCATTTTTCGCCGAATTCGAGAGCCATTGTGTGTTGATTGGCGAAACTCAACCCCGAGCTTTGAAAGGTACTAGAGCGAAGAAATAAAAACACAAAAAAATATTTTATAAAGCCCAACCGTCAACATTTATACAGCACGTTCAATAAACAACAATAACAGTCAAACATTTAATTAATATAAAACAAAGTGTATGAATCAACCTGTATAGCCGGTGTGCGGGCGCGGCGAACAATAAAACGTAGTGATTAATTTATCCACTCTACAGCTAACGATTTAGGGTCACTGGTACGATTTGTACCGACCCACCGGCCCGCTTTGAGAATTAAACGATTGATATTGATTTTTTGATATTATATTAATAGATTGTTGTAATAAGTAGAGTTCGTTTTTTTGTATAGACGGAAACGGAAAACGGAATGTCATTGGAGTTGAGGATATTGCTTGAGCCTGGTAGTTTTTAAAGAGCCTCAGATATGTAGGCTAGATATATATAAGTATTTAAACTTGTATCATGTTGCAATTATTATCAAATATTTAGGTTTATGGTCCTTTGAAGCACAGAATTAAGCTTTTAAGACGCAACGCAATCAAAATATACGAGCTTTTATGCATCGTTATTATTTCATTTTGTTAGAAATTGGCCGCAAAAACAAAACTTAATGAGTACTTCCCGTAGACCTACATTTATGAAATTTGGCACGAAGTTAGAACTTACAATACAATTAAAGGAAAAAATTCGAAAAGTGAAAATAAGATTATATAATAAGAAAATCATTACAAAGTTATATTTATAGTTCATTTCATACAAAATGAATGCATATACCCCCAAACAAATAGTCAACTTTGATAAGTGGTAATTCCCATTGACCTACAAACCTGAAATCGGTAGCAGCCTGAGTGGGCCAGTCCGACTCGCACTTAACCAGTTTTTCAAACTATATTTAGCTTACCAATAAACACAAAAAATATATATTTAAATCATATATATATATATATATTTATATAATAATATAAACTACTGTAAATATATGAATATAAGATAAACTTTCTCAAATGACTTACCATAGAGTGTCCGAGGTATTCAGCGGCATTGTCCGATATGTATAACAGTTTTCCATTTTGCGTCATCATCATCAAGAAGCCGTTTAGTGCCTATAAAAAAATAAATATTAAATATTTATAATAAAGAAGTATGTTTTTATCTAATGTAGATTTAGAAAACTAAGATATTTTTAGAGATTTTATGGAAACAGTAACAGCAAAATAGTTCACAGTATAAGATTTGGTTTCAGAAGCAGAAATTTGCTTTATTTTTCAAAATAAGTATAAAAATAAATAAATGTTCGACTTAATAAAAAAAATACTTTAACCAAAGACATTCTAATATAAATCACAAAATAATTTTACACTACAATAGTTTTAATTCAACTTTTTTGATATAAATGAAGAACACAATAAGATCTTATAGTTCTATATAACATCTTTCGTTGTTAAGAAACTAGTGACGTAACTCAACGCCGCCAATGACCCAATTACAATATGAACTCACTACCATCGCCAACAATATCAAACTGCACTACAAAGACATTTACTTATTATATTTAATTATTTGTTAAGAATACATAATTTTTGTAATAGCCAAACCCTATCTTAACTATAATTGTGCTATCTAATAAATTTTAATCAAATATTCAAATATTTCACTTTCATAATAACTATAACGATATAGGCATTGTGGGCTCGCTATAATAGTAAATATACGATAATGCTAGTTTCACACCGTGTTTGAAAGTCAAGATTTAATATTTTATCAGAAATCAGAACTGATAACCGTTTAACGATTGGGTGAAATGGTGTTTGCTATAAATATTTAGTTATTGTGGAGCTTATGGTACACTGGTTAAATGGTACACTAAATAGTATTCATAGGTTTTTTTTTCAGATTTCCAGAGAACCTAATGTTAATTCACTATGTTCCTAGCTTATTGTTATTATTTTCTTATCAATACATTTCTTGACATTAGTATATAACTGTATATTCAAATATTGCCTTAAAAATTACTTCAATTTAAACTTATTTAACTATATCTCTGTTAGAATACATAGTGGAATGCATTTATATGTTATATATCTTTTTATTTTTTTTCATATGAACAAATATATCTACTTATATTATTATTCATTAATTTAACAAAACACGAATAAAATGTAAAAAAAATATTAAAATTTTGTTGTGGCTTAGTGATTTCGTTAAATTAATAATAACATTTTATTATCGCTAATTATTTAATAATGAATTTTATTAATTTATTTAGTTATATAACTATTATACACTTTCGTTAAAATAAATATGAATTGTCTAATATTTAATATACAAAATTAGTATTCATAAACCATTTTAAAAGTTTTAGCTCAAAGATCCCTAAATGGAAGTTAATAAGAGGGTTTAAAGAGCCACGCCCATATAATAACGTAGTTTACTCGAATTGAAATAAATCTGTATTGATTTTATCTCTTTCCTTTTTATTACAAAGCTAAATGTCAGAACGAGACGGACAATGATAAAGCGTACCAATTTGTATAACACAATGCCGCGTGGGAAACACAAGAATTGTAGAGTAAAATCTTTCTTAAGTTATTTCTTTAGATATGTTTGTGAAAGTATGTATTGTACTGTGAAAGTGTGTAAAATAATATGTAAATGATTCCAAAACAGAGCTTCTTTCTTATATTTAAGCGTTTATTCAAATATTAGTTAGCTTTCAACCTAAATTTCTTAATGTGTTAGTCAGTTAATTTGAAAAATATATAGAAAAGATAGAGTTACCTTTGAAAATCCAAAATTCGGGGCTGTTGAGGGCTGATGGTTGATGTCAAACCGTTTGAAAACTGTAAAAAAATAAAATGTGTTAGTATCGATAAAAAGTAATAAATGAAATAGTTGATATTTTTCTTAGATTTTACACGCAAGTTCATTTTATCTGAGCATATTTATGCTCGTATATTACAATCATATATTATAGCCTAAGATCCCAGAGCCGCCAGACCTACGTCATATTAGGAAAACTGTAATTATGGGGACTATTAGTCTAATAATAATATGTAGTTAAGACAGTATGCCTACTCACCAATTTAAAAGTGGGAAACTTTCAGAGATAGCGCCAACTTAAGGTAAGGAGAGACTATGTATTCAATCTTTACTATATATTAGGCTAAAACCTCAAATATTTAGCTTTGCTAAAATGACGTAGGTCTGGGGGCCTTGGGATCTTAGTCTATTAGGCTTATTACAATAACTTTTACAAATACAAAAAAAAGACATTTCGCATACTTTAATAATAGTCTAATATCTAACTATTAGAATTAAACAACTTTCTAAGTTTAACGATAAATATAATGGTCATATCATTTCTAAGAGAGAGTGAAGAAATCACATATAGCGTATGTAGACTTGTATTGTCATTTAGTATGGCATTACACACCCACGTGTATCCATAAAACAGTTAATAGTAACGTAATGTCTTGAAATCGATAAGAAATTGTAGCGTTTCTGGTGAAATGCCAGTTCTTAAGCTGGTTATACACTCGCGAGGGTATGTCAATATTATTTATACTAAAAATATAATGGATACATCAAATGGGGGACGATCTACTCCCTCTCCAATATGGGTCCGGGAACCTGCCACGAATCCATGAAACGCTGTGAAGTGCTTTCCTGTATTTATGCATTGATGAAAAATATAAAAGAACGCTAAAATTTTGAAAACGGGAAAAAAGTTTTAATAACCTGTCAATTTGCTACAATTTCTAAAAATTTTCTTCGTAAAAATATTCTATAAAATTATACAATATGACATTATTATTTATATTTCATAATTAAAAAAACATGTCAGCATATGAAATAAAATGGACATTCCCCACAACGGTGAACTTTGAGGAATTCTAAATAATATACAAGGAGACAAATATAATTCGAACAATCGACTATTTAAGCAACCTACTCAGTGAGATACAAATCTATAGTGGATCGGATTTTGATACTATAGTCATTTCTAGACTTTGCTTACAATAAGTTTCTTTATTTTAGTAGTTTTTAATCCAATTCTTTTTTTTAAAAAAAGAGGAGGATCTATATTTATTGTCTATATTTTTTTTAATGTTGCCCTACTCGGCACTGAAATTTTCTTTTAGGAATTTATTAAATTTTTATTTAGTCTATAATTATACTTATAAAAAAGTATATTCCATGTTTTTCACAATTTATTTTTTAACACTTTGAAAATGTGCTTTTAAATACCATTTATTTATTTTCACAATAAACAATGAAAAAAAAGTTTTTAAATATTAAAGCTTTAATCTACTATTATGTTAAATATTTTCTTAGTTATCTATCCACTTAAGTTTCGTCATTTGGAAACAATGTGGTTTTTGTGTTAGAAAGAGCTTATTAAGAGCGAAGCTAACGTTACAATGATGACATGCAATCGTATTACGTATTTAGCATCAATCACAATTTGTTATCTGTGCAGTATAATCGATTATTCGATACTAATACCGTCACCGAAATTCTTAGCCATTGTCAAAAAATCGATGTCACTGTGGCCACTTAAGGAGCATACATTGTTGTAATTAATCGATTCTATCGATACTTTCTAGGGTTTTGAAATATCGATAAACAATGACCGGGCGGCCACCCGATTATATCGATTAGATACAAAATAAATCCAGACTCTAATGGACCCGCCGCGAAGTGTAAGGAAATACTTTCTAAGTCTATAAGAGAGGAGGGATTAAAATATGATAACTTTAACTAAATCAGTGATAACATATTTTTGGAAGAGTTATTTGTTTTAAAATTAATGTAATAACTATAAGAACAACGTAGCGTGGTTTTTAAACTCATTGCTTTTTAGCTTCACGCAGTATCCCGCAGACAGCAGGTTAGACAGAGGGAACCTAGTGTTAAGACACTCCGTTCTCCATTTCCCGCTAAATTCTGGAAAATGGTACAGAATTGGTATAGAATAATAAAATACATAAAAACCAAAAGAAAACATATTACCTAAGACTGAAGATTTGCAATTATCTAATAGAAATATAATGGATATTTCAGTACAAATGTGCTCACGAACTTCTTCAACGCCCCTAACTGATTCTAACGCGGTTTCTTGAGCTAAGCTTACACGAACAACCATTAAAGTGATTAAATATAGCATTTATATATTCAAATGTAACTCTTAGTCATCTCATACTATGTTGTGTTGAATATTTGTTAGAAGATTAGTATATTATATCTTTAATTTGTATATTTGTATTAGCTTTGATTTTGTTTTTAAAGGAAATACTAAGTAATAGGAATTTTAAAGGTTAATAAAGGGGTGTAAATACGATGGTTGTGGATCGACTCTCACTCAGGGAAATGTTTTATTTTCAGTTTTCCTTCTGACAAGAGAATGTGGGGGAATGAAAGGCGAAATGTCCTGACATTAGGTTTATGTGAGGATAGATAGAGAGATAAGTGGTATAAAGGTTGAAGCAAAAAAATTAGGAAAATCGTCATCAATGCATTAGATTCTCTCTAGTACCTAAACATGGAACTAGATGAAACGAAAAGAATAATACGGATTTTGTTTGCCCATATAGATACAATGCTTGCTATTTTTAACTCAGGTGTCATTATTTTCAAGAAACTTAAACAACATTTTTTCTAATTCTCCCATATCAAAACAACAACACTAAAAATCAATATTACATAAAAAATACGAAAAAAAAACCCAAATAACAAAGTAATCTTCGTAAAACAAACAAACAAACGAAAATGCAATTCAATTACTATATCTTAGCTTAGTGTCTCATAAATCTATCTTATTCAAAGTTTAATAGTAGGATAAGTTAGAGCTAGTCTAAGAGCTCGCGTCGTCACGGCTAAGTTAATTAATTAAGGCCCGTGGTATCGCTTCAAATGCGCTCGCTAATCAATTCTATGTACTGGTTGTATAGGATTGTTGTCCACTGGAATTTATGTGGGTAGGTTGATGCTATGAAATGTTTTTGAATTAATTACTCTTGTTATTTCACTTGATATTTTATTTTCTTAGCAAAAATTAGTAACAGCTGTGTTTAATACCTGATTCCTTCTTAGTATAAGAGGATACAGCCTACTTTAATGAGAGATACAGGGGATGCTGTCATAAGAGGTTATATTGAAACGGAATATAACAGGGTAGGCAAAGGGATCCTAGTGGTGAGTCTTTGTTCCTCATTTTCCATAGAAATCTGGAGGCATTGTGTGTTGAGTGGAGGAACTCAACGCCGCGCAATGTACTATATATATAACGTGATAATGGAATATAATATTATATTACGACAGTCGGCATAATGGTTTGAATATAACACACAGCTTTTAGTAATTACCATTTGACGATAGGTACAAAGCCGTGGGTAAAAGCTATTAAAACATAAAAACAGTAAAGAATAGCACTAATAATTTAGTGGATATTATGCTTTAAATCTACCATTTAGCAGGAATACTCGAGAATTAACGATCTTTACCAATTCTAAGGTTTTTATTGCCAATGAGATGTATGTTAACGAGTTCGAAATTATTGATGATAGTCTAATATAATGATTTCGAATGTTTAACATTTACTTTTAAATTGCAATTAAGGACACACTATAAAGTACAGTATTTTATAAATTTTAAAATCTTAGTAACTTAGGCCTTTTGTTAATGGTTCCTTCCTATTACAAATTATTAGATATTATTTTTTTGCTTCAAGCTATATCTCTCTCATAGCAAGGTAGAAGGAACCTGGGGAGCTAATGTTAAGAAAATCCATTCCCATTAACACACCGCCGATTTCTGGAAGCATTGTGGAACTCAACACGCGTTTTGCCTCATCACCAGAGCGATTCTTGGAGCGAAAATTGAATCCACAACCTGTCGCGTTTATGGGCACACGCTTGTACCCTTACACCACGCCTGGTCTTAACATAATATTTCTGATATACATAACATATACTTTATTTTAATCAACTCCAAAAAAACATTAAACATACAACCTAAATAGAAACATCTACAATCTAAATCAATGAAATTCAAAGAAAGTTACCACATTAAAAATAAGAGGCTTGGGCGCGCACCCAATCCCACCACACAGCACCACATACCAGTACCTACGTATAAGCAATATTGGCGGGCGACAGAAATAACTTCGCAAGATTGACGAGATACATACCATTATGGACTAACGAACATCTCAATTTAACCAGCCACCTGCCTCGCTTTAAATAAACTTGCAGTTTGCTGGTCTGCCAGTTTGTCAGTTTGTATGTGGTTCGGAGGAATGGTTGTGGTTGTATATTTAAATGGTCGTGGTTATAAATGGTAGATTTTTTGGAAATTGTTTTGAATTGTGACGTTTTGAAGTAATTATTTTGAAAAAAAAACAAAGAAAAAAATTTTATGAATGGCATTATTCGACCGAGGGACCATATGGAAAACCCAAGCGAAAGTTCTGATGTAACAAACATAAAAAATACAGTCGAATTGAGCTTCCTTTTATAGATGTCGGTAAATAATTAGAACTCAGCAAGATTTGAACCTGATCTTTTTGGGAACGTTCAATTCTTAAGTGTGGAATAACAACTGCTAATATAATACTATGTCTTTTATTTTTCTATAAATATTATTCATGAAATTGGGATTGTTACAAAAATATACTTTTTTTTTTTTTTTTGAATAAATCATATGAAAACACAATGAAAAAAAAAAACAAAATGTTAATTAAACACAAAACATACACACATACAAAACAGTAATCGTTGAAACAGTGTAACACTGGACCAAAGGTTAGATCCTTATACAACTAAAAGCCCTTAGTTCCAACAAATGCCATCTTAATTACGTCGAATGTCGATTACCATTCCCTTGTATCTTTGAGAATCTGGTGGAAAATGAGAAACGGAGTGTCTTAATTGTAGGTTCCCTTTGCCTCTTCTGTGTGCGGGGTACAGCGACAGATTGATTTATTTATTTATTTTATTTATTTTGCAAAATTTAAGCCAGAGGCACAAAGTGTGACTGTAAAATCGACTGGTGTTCGATCCCCATTCAAGGAAATTAAATATTAATCTAAATTTATATTTTCATTTCTTCGCTCTGATGTCGAGGCAAAACCCGGCGTTCAGCTCCGCCACTCAACACACAGTGCTTTCGGATTACGGCGGAAATTAAAAAACAGTGTATCTTAACACTAGGTTCCCTCTTCCTACCCTGCTGTGCGCGTGAGATCGATGATTTAGAGAGAGAGAGAGCTGATTTATTTATATATTTTACTTATCTTGCAAAATCATTAGATCGAAACGAAACATTTGATACACACATGGTCTAAACTACTACAATTAATAGACCCGAACTGATAGACAATGGTCTTATTTAAGTAATACCCCAAAAGGCATCGCACGGTTCTCGTGAACGTATAGGACCATTTCTTTTGTAGTAATTGCCCATACGATTTGCATAAGCAGCCATCTAGCCAGCTTTCATGGTATCCGTGAATGTCGATGGTGTTTTCTAGTATTGCGTGCCACTTTGAATGTCTAAAGTTTGGTAAAGTTCGAAGTTCTAGTCTTAAATCTCTCTCTCTCTCTCTTTAGTCTTGATGAAATTTGACAGGATGTTAACTTAATGGTAATGGTATATTTTTAGTTTTTTAATTTGCAGTTTCTATTTAGATATTAGGCAGGGGGTTAGAGCAATACTAAGTGACCAGCAATGGAGAACGTCATTTCTAATATTATTCCCAAGAAAATATTTAAAAATGAATTTTTAACTTATCGAAAGTTAGATGAAATTTTTTTACATCTTGGTTATCTAATAACTGCCAAGTTAACCACAACCCAAGATCCATATTCCCTAATAGTATTTACCGGCGTTGAGTATATGCGCACAGAAACTTTCAGGCTTTATAAAAAAACAAAGGTCTGGCTTGGTTTGGCTCCAAGGTCATTAGTACAAACAATATATATAAAATGGAATAGCAAATAATATAACTTTCTCTTGCTAATTTACACTACCTGTTTCTATTTCTCTAATAATTTTCTAGACACGTAGAAATAAATATTTAATCAAGAAACCACAAAAAAAACTTTATGAAACATTACGTAACTCCATCAAAATACATATCGGATCTGTCACAACCGAGCTCATCCATCAAGAGCCGCAATTATCGTTTCACGCGTCACCGTCAGCCAAATTAGCCAGTCATCGGTGTGGAGACGTCACATTAGTGGTATGGCTTAGAGGTGTGTAAGCGGTTGGTTTTTTTCGAGAATATTTGTAAACATTAAAATATTTCTTTTTTCTACTTCACACTTTATGCAGAAGGGTAGGTAGAAGGGAATTGGGAACCTAAGGTTAAGACAGTCTATTCTAATGAGGACCGCTTCCTACGTAAGAATGGAGGGATCCAGGTGGATCGAGTCCAACCCAAATTAGTCTAGTCACACCAGATTTTTTAATAACAAAAAATTAAGCTTGAAAAATTAAAAAAAACATTACGCAGATTAGTTTAAAATTAAAATCAAGGTCCCCTAGCAATATCTTTAGATACGCCAATAGATTTTCTCTCAAGTTTTGTACTTTAAAGTGTAACTGTATACAGTAATAGCATAAACTATAGTTAATAAATGCTGTATCAATAAAATCAAGGCACAGCAGTTAATTGATAAAGTTGTTGAAAATTAACAACCCATTCCTCGAGGCTTAGCCGCAAGAAGTAAGAACTGCGATCTAGATCTCAAATTAATCAATGATCAGTAAAAAAACAAGAAATGAAATCTTCAAATAATAGAAAAAACATAGATTACTCATATAAAATCAATTTGTATAACCATAATATTTTAGCTGGAGGCATTAGCATTTTAATTCGCTTGTAAATGCCGGAAATTTAGTTAATTGTAATTGCTTAAACGGTTCATTAAGATAATTGTGATAAGTATGCAACGTTTGAATATGGTGATGTCTCTCTGTATGTCTAGAGGTCATTGGTTTTCTATAATATTTTCATTTTCCTTCTAACATTTTTTAGTGATTCTAGGAATTTGGTGACAACGTTTTTAGGATTAGTCGTCTATGATATTTTGTTAATAAGAGTCTATGAATTTGGTGACAACGTTGTTTTTAACAATAGTTATCTATGAGCTTTTCTGATTGAGAATCGAATCTACAACATCTAACGTAATTACAGTCGGACTCTGCTGTTCCAATGTACCACAATAGCTTAAATAATTTTTCATATAGTACCCTTATTTATAAATAAGACTAAATCGAGGAGATTCTATAGTATTATATACCAAATTCATATATAATTTGTACCTGTAAACGTTACGAAACAACAATTCTAGTTGAAAATTTCACAGTAAATGGATAAAAAAA
Source organism: Heliconius cydno galanthus (assembly GCA_036379175.1). NCBI lineage: Eukaryota > Metazoa > Arthropoda > Insecta > Lepidoptera > Nymphalidae > Heliconius > Heliconius cydno. The sequence goes on from JAKRZM010000616.1 coordinate 51,124, forward strand.
AAATTGCGTTCTCGCCTTGAATCGGAGAATAAAACTATAAGCGTGTAATTATCTCCATATTTATTAGCTTCCGAACACCTGTTTGTTAAATGTAATAACGTGTTTTGGGAATATTTCTCAAATCTATGCAATTCATGGTTATATAGTAATTATAAATTTAATAAATTTTCCTTGACATTTGTTAAGGTACCTATTATTTACAATTTCGTAAAACATTAAAATTTTTACCATTATTTTGAATAATTAATCGAACCTTGGTTCTACAGCCATAACTTTTAGTAGTTTGCAATTATGCGCATAGAAGGTTACTTGAAAATTTAATAGCTCTTATAAATGCACCACCATTTGAGAGCATTTGGAATATATCTAACTTTAATGAAATTAATTAATTTGGTAATACTAACAAAATCGGAAAAATGGAACATTTCTACTAACGTGAACTAAAAACATATACAGAGTAATTTGAAGAAAAAATACCTATTTTTTGCACAAAACATACAAGACATATTTTAAATTTAATAAAATAATAAAAAAATCATAGCAATAATGCTACATAGAAAAAAAATAACGATAATAAACGATATCGAATCGACTAATAAAAATATAAACACACAAACAGAAATAAACGAACGCATTTGTCAAAACAAATTACAAAGTAAAGCGGAAACATAGCTAGCTGGCATGTTCTTTTAATCGACTTATGTATTTTAATCGATATTAAAATACAGGTCAATCGGTTTATAAATCAAGTTTGAAATTGTTCTCAACGAGTGACTATTAATTAAATTGTAGTTAGATTAGAAATTAGATAGTTGGGCGGTGATCGCGTTTGATAATATACGAGTGTAGGGCCAAGTACAAACAGGGATAGGAATTTCTCTTATTTCTAAAGAAAATATGAATCGTTTATCAAATGAAGTTATATATCGGAAAAGTTTAAAATCATATTACCTAATATGCTATTTCATTTTAATATGTCGTTTTCATTATGATGCTCCAGACGCAGAAGCGGAAAAGTCTGTGGCAACTCGAGAAGATTAAATATTTAATATTTTCAATTTTTCGCTCTGGTGTCGACGTGAGGGTTAAATTCCGCCACTCAACATGCAATGCCCCTTAGAATTTGGCGGAAAATGGGTAACGGAAATATCTTAAAAGGTATGCATTGTCTTAACACTAATTTCTCAGGTTAGGTCAGATCTGCCTGATGATGCTTCCGTCATAAAAAAGAAAGATCCTATAAGAAAATGTGTTGTGAGTAAGTGACCTTTGGTTTATCATGTGAGAGGAACAGAATAACGTCACGTCAATTACGTCACAGTGCTAGTCTTCTCCAGGAGACAAGATACAAAAATACAGGCTTTTAATCATCAGAAAAAAATCGAATATTTTAAAGTTTTTTTGTTAAGTTCTCAAATATATTTACTTATTAAAATTACGCGATGTGTAATGCAAAATATAAAATAAACAATCCGAAGGTCGATCTGTTGGCAATCAATAATGAAATATCAAATAAATCATTTCGATCAGTAAATTGGCTGTCAGCGAAAGACAAACAAAAATCGCGGGTAAACATGAATGAATGAAATATGATATTTCTTTATCAATCACGTATCAATAATTTATATGGAGATTGAGTCATCAATTTTTGATTTGTAATACTTGTCAGCGCAATCCAATCAAGTGTGGCCACTACATTGATTTTGGCAAGGTTTTTTAACCCTTCAGTTGTCGTTCATTTTATATTCCTATTTACTAAAAGAGTAGTATTAGAGCTTTACGATTGTGGGGATTTTTGTCCAAATTTCACGTGATTGAGCGTTGATTGCCAGCATTCAAAGCATGAAATATGTCATGCTCCTTTTCATCAGAACAGGAGCCATAAGTGCCTGTATTATATTACTCTCCTGAACCGCATATATGCTACAATCTCATCAAAAATGTTTAATCAGACAACTTTTAAATAATGGTGTAAAAAAAATAAAAAAATCCAAGCTTGTATGATATTTAAATTATTTGTTATTATATGTTTTTTCGTCGTATAGTAAAACAGGATAAAGAAATATTTATCACATTTAATTAATCAAGAGTTCATAAATTATCTTGCACATTGGAGGGTTAAGTAATTGACAATTACAATTTAGTAACAATACAATACTGTTTAATTTGTAATTTGTCTGTTAAATGTATAGAAAGTAGTGTCTTATCACTAAACTTTCTCTACCTTCCCCGCTAAATGAGATAAGTATATGTAACAGTAATAAATATTCTTTCATATGGGCAAGAAATTAAAACTACCGTCATTTTAGTCTCTATTAATTAGACATGCTCCAGCTAAGCCATAACAGAACAAAATAAACTAAAGAGCTTGCTGCAAAAGATTAACCTATACATCAATCACAAACATAAAGAAATCTATCTATAAAAGACACGCAATTAAAAAATATATAAAATAATAGTTCTCATCTAAACGACCTTTTATTACGCAAAATGTAATTTCATTAAAACAATTGAAAGTGAGAACCGATAATAATTTCATATGAGGTCATGTTGTGTTAATGGCGATTGATGTATTACTGCTTGATGTGACCTTGTCGAGATCTTATAGTGTGATTTTTGGTTGTAAAATTTAATTGTTAATAATGTTATAAGATATAAGGGAACCATTTGATAAAATTTAAAGTGTAAACTTGACGGTTGTGGGTTCAATTCCCACTCGGGGTGTGATATCTATATATATATATGAAAGGAGATATTCCCACAGACTGAGGTAAGCATGCACAGCCGTAATCGCTGATGGCAGAAATGTGAAATTTGCACAGATATTTATTTTTATAATATGGACATCCAATAAGAAGGGATTTTGAAAAATTTTAACCCTCAAGGGATGAAATGGGGGTTGAAAGTTTGTATGTAAAAATCTTGAAATCGCCAATGATTGTAGGTAGTTAGGCTAAAATATCATTAATATATCTTAATCTAATATAAGATTATAAAGTTCTGAAAATAATTCGTTGTTATTTGTAAAGTTCTAATAATAATTATTATTATTTATTTTATAATACAATAAAAAACTTGTGCCCACCATTAAAATAATCTGGACAATAACAACTAAATCCTTATTCTGATATCATAGCTTTTGAGTAACTCTAAGGACTTGAGGTCATATAATATAATGCTTACATTTCAACATATTTACGATTATTTCCTTATTTTATAATAAGATAAATTAGATAAGACAAGCGGCTGTAAGAATTAGTAATGAGCTTATATTAGATATAAATAGACAATATTACATACAAAACATATTAGCATATAGATAGGTTTTTTTTTTCACCTTCACAATGTATTCCGCATGTAGCAGGGAATACAGAAGGAACTAAGTGTTAAGACACTCCGCTCTCCACTTTTCACCAAATTCTAGAGCGGAACGCAACGGCTTGCATTGCGAGAGAGAAGAAATGAAAATATTAAATAATTCACTTCCTCAAACCCAAAAGTTGTCGCATTTACAGTGATATTCTTGTACCACTTTTGCCCAATTTTTTTTGAAAATGACATTAGTAGCAAAATTTTCTTCTTGTGTATTTCGCGTCTTAACGGAGAGATCTGTTATAGTGTATAATCAACCTTTTCCTTTATCAACATTAAAATTAATGACGTTCAAACAACGCAACGGCACAATTTCATTGAATTTTATTTAAAATGTAATTTTGAAAATACCAATCAATTCTTTTCTATACTGTCTTTTTCTTTTTTCTATTGTTTATATATACATATATAATATCTAATATCCTCTCACGCTAATTTGAATCGGCTATTATGTCTAATCGATATACAATAATAGATATAAAATAATTATTTCTAACCTCAGTGGGAGTTAATTGTTCGAATTGGAGGACAATTAATTTGTTTAACTATTGCGGCATAATCGTTAGTTACTTGAAAGCTACCGAAACTTGTATTAAGGACAACCTTATAATTAAAAAAAAAATCAGCTTCACGCTGTATCCCGCAGATAGCAAGGTAGGTAGAGGTTCCGTTCCTCACTTCCTGCCGAATTCTAGATGTTTTGCGTGTTAGGCTTATAATTAATACGAATATTATTTAATATTATTTTAGTTATTCAGGAGTAATGTCTTGATGGTCTCTATTATCAGAATTTAAGATGATAAGGGATATCAGAAAGATGTAATCAGCTTCAAAGTCAAAAGTTTATTTCCGTAAAGTTTTTCATAAATATATGTCATAGTCTATTCTGTTCTGTTCTTTTATTATGGAGTTCCTGACGTCGTAGTCTCTTATAAATGATTTTTGGCATGCCTAGTAACTTATGGCAGCCTTGCTTAGTTTTAGTGCTTGCTCTTTATTTAAGAGAGCTATTTTAATCTTTTCATATAACAATTTATCAGATAACCAATTAATAATTTGTACATACATACGGTGTTTTAGGAAAAACACATTGCTAAGACAATTCGAGCTTCACTTATAGCCCAATATATTTTTTTAAATTTTAATTCCAATTTTATGAGTCTAGCCAGTGGCCTAAAATTTAACCAGTCCCCCGAATGATAATCGAACCCACACCCATCTATAGTTGGACAATGTATAATTACGTGATATTGGCCTCTATCTAAGTTATATTATAAAAATAAGTTAATAAAGCTAAAAATATCTCCAAGTACAAAATAGTTTATGTAATGAAAAATACCTAGTAAATATGGGTTTTGATACAATCTCTGTAATAATGGAGGTTTTATCTCGCTCGATCTATTCAAATAGAATCGTATTTCTATTTGATTGTAAATTATCTTTATCGTGCATTACTATCTTAGTTGTTGAATAAAATTGTTAATATATATTTTTTTTGTAATTTCTTAATTTATGTTTAACAAGTTGTGCAATTTATCATTATAATTGATTTTTGTGGTGTTAGCCAATTAATATAAAAAATATTGGGTTCCGCTATCTCTTATATAATATCTCGAAATAAGTAGAGAGTGGAGAATGGAGATATTAATCTCTCTTTGGTCGCATAAGCTTAATTTAAAAAGGCATAATAATTTAGTGGTTTGGTAGATATAGTTGCAAATATATATTTTTGTTTTTCTTTTTCGAAAACGTTGCTTCGTTTTGCCTTGAAAAATATAAATATAAGCAAATATTTCATTTCCTCGAGTGAAGATAGATAACACAACTAGTCGTGTTTACAGTCATACACTTCTGCCCCTGCGCCACACCTGGTCTCTAAATATATCCTATTTTTACTTTTATTTTCAAAGATGGGCCAAATTCTTGTAGAGTTAGCATACAAAACGGAGAGCAACGAGATTAAACGAGACACTACTTAAATCATTTGTCCTTTATGGTAATTATTACTTTAGCAGCAATTACGTACTTAGTATACTTAGAAATATGTATGAAAATATATAATTATACGAGTAAATCTCGATGCGTATTGGCGCACTTCTGATTGAAATGAGTCATTATATTGCTTCGAGCATTAAAATAATTATGGATGATAACATAAATATTATTAACGTTACATAACAGTGTTTTACGCTGTTATTTACAGCTAAGTAAATTATAATGTATTTTTTTATATTTACATATATATGTAAGATTTTAAAATATATATATGTATAATGTTAGGCCTAGGTTTATATTTCCATTTCTTCGCTCTGGTGTCGAGGCCAAGCACGGCGTTAAGTTCTGCCACTCAACCCGCAATGCCTCCAGAATGCAGCAGAAAATGGGGACCGGAGTGTTTTAACACTAAGGGAACCTAGCCTACCCTACTGTATGCGGGATACAGCGTGAAGCTGATTTAATTTTATTTTTTTTATATATTTTACTTTGAATATATGTATATACTGCCTAATGATTTAGAACCACAATCACTAACCACAAACTTCCGCTTAACTACACTATATAACTGTCTATTTTTTTCAATTTTATAATTCCTTAGAACAATTTACAAGGTTAGGACAAATAAACGTATAGAATATATGCTTATCGAAAGTAATATTCAATTGTAAAACTAGAAACATTGTAGAGGCAATACGTCGTGGTACTGACGTGGTATGAGCTCGCCTTGACCCAGTGCTGGTGGCCCAATAAACAAACTAACTCATACAAGCTGTATTGCGTTAAACGGCGTTTATGGTTATTTAAAAATTATGTCCAAATTTTTATTATTTCTTATTATGTGAAGATGTTTCAATAAAATTTCAATGTAGCTATAGTATTTAAATTATTGTAGTTAATGTTATATATCATTATTATTATTTATTAAGGTAGACAGAGGGAACCTAGGTACCTAGTGTTACACGCATCCAATAAAACACTTCCATTGATCACTTTCCCCCGAATTCTGGGCACATTACGTGTTGAGTGGGGAAACTTAACACCGTGATTTAACGAGCGAGAGTGAAGAAAAAAAAATATTTCATTTGTGGGAATCGAACCTTTACAATCGCAAACTTGTGACCTCTGGTCTCTAATATTATATTTAGAAGTGTATGTGAAGTGTACTTTATCATAAATAAGGAATATTTTTGATAATATAAAACATAGTTAATGTATTTGTTGCCAATTTCCGAAAAAAATTAAAAGAATGACTTATTATGAAAGTTGATGTAAATGAAACTTATTTTTAGCTTTTGAGTGACACAATGTTAAAGACCTACCTTTATTAGTTAAGCTTACTCTTAGCAGGTAACTAGCATCGTTGATATTTATCATAACATTTTCTCTATGAAGTCCTTATATGATTTAGAAAAGAAATAAACAAAAAAAATTGTGCACACCGTCGTGGCGCATCGGCACAAGTGTGTAAATGTCAAGCGACGCTTGTGGGTTCGATCCCCACTCGAGGAAGTGAAATATTTATTTACGTCGTTTATTCCATTTATTCGCTCTGGTGTCGAGGCAAAGCGCGGCGTTGAGTTCTGCTACTCAACACGCAATGCCTCAGAATTCGGCAGAAAGTGAGGAACGCCGTGTCATAACACTAGGTTCCCTCTGCCTACCCTGCTGTGTGCGGGATACAGCGTGAAGCTGAAACAAAAATATAAGTGAGAAAAAATCTAGTTTATATAAGAGTCAATCAGTTAGTAAATATAGTTTTAAAACTATCAATAAATAACATCGACGACTCTACCTGTCGTCAAGCTCTTAAGCGACAAGTGATTTCAGACTTTAAAATTTAAATTTATGCTAATACGACATGGCCGCGTGCGCACTAATTGGATTATATGTAAACATATTTGTATGCATATCTGAGGTGATAATATGAAATTACCATTTATTTTGATATATTTTCACATTTTTAAATGATTGATGATTATATTTAAATGGTCGTGTTAAATTAGTTTTAAAGTATTTGTTGAATATATTACAAAATAAAATAAGGATAAATAAAATTATAAGTCGAAAAGGAACTGCAAATATAAATTTATAACGATTTTATTCTATGAAATAATCTATCAATTTTCACTTCTTTGATTTTTACTTCATTTGTATTGTAAGTTCTCATTTCGTGCCAAATTTCATAATTGTAATTTTAATTACCTGATTAATTACATAAAAAATGATGCATAAATACTTGCAGCATATAAGGGAACCCGTTTTTATCTTTAGAGGTACGGGATCCCAAAAAAGAAATGATTTTCAAAATTTATTTTAATTATATTATCATTATTTATAGAGTTACATATTTTTTTTAAATATTATTTACTTATATAATGCGCACCTATAACGTGTATGAGTGCCTACACAATATAAACCTACAAATAGCAGGTAAAATATACGTTTACAGCGCACCGACTATCATTACACGAACTACAGGCAGGACGGTACTTAACGCTATTACCGATATCGCAATTGTCTCTTTGTAAACTCGCAACTCTATCATTTATTATAATTGCGCGAAGATTATTGTAACACTTAAAAATAGAATATATTTGTGTTAACCTATATTTATTTAATTACTAGCGACCCGCTCGCGGCTTCGCCCGCTTGAACTATTTAATTATCTATGAATTTACTAATCTTTCGCAGAGGAAACCTAATGTCTTAACTGTTGTCCGTTCGTTATTTTCTGCGAGTTGTGTGGCAGAACTTAACGCCGCGTTTTGCTTCGATACTTCATTTCGTCTAATGGGAATCGAACTCACAATCATCCTCACCTCACCTTGTACCATTGCGCCACACCTGGCCTTTTATATTTTGTAAATCAAATCTTATATATATTATAAGTCAAATTTATCTTTTAAAATAGTGCAGGCAGTCAGAATGTCTACCAGCTTCAATTAATTATGGAAGTAGTAAACGAACACTTAGGTCCTATCTGAATCATCCCTCAGAGAGGCGATCAACTTTGTTAAGTAGTGATTTTATAAATGAGTGTTTTATGTTAGTGATAAGAAATATATGTATTTGCTGTTTTATCTTCTCTTATTAATAAGTTAGTGCTAATGTATATAGGTACATCAGTTGTTAACAAGATATACATTTAATTTATTTTATTTAAAACATTGTAATATTTTTTATATAGAAAATTATTATTATTATTTACTTTTTTTTTAAATTATCGCGACGTTGAATTCCAGCATTCACGCAATCTTGAACATCGGGAAACTGAAGGACGCTATTAACGATAATTTCCCTGAACGCTTTTCTATATTTGTAAAAGAATAATAAATACTTTAAAGCCTAATAGAGTATATGTATGTGATATTCGTTATTTAGCTCTACGTTTTATACCTGGCGGAGAGCCAGAAAGAAAGAACGAAACACTAACTAAGGAAAATATTATTCATAACACCCTAGACTGGTTAATCAAAATGAAATCCACGTAATATTACATGTACATAATATGTTTTTAGTAAAAACGGAGAAGAAAGAGAAATTATTGACATTTTCTTCGCTTACTTCCTTAACACTAGACTGCCATAATGAAAATATTAATAAATAAATATTTTCCCTATAGAAACCACCGTATAAACATTCCAAAGCAAGCAAAGGGTAATATTAAAAATTCACCGAAGATACTCGTATACACTACACATTACCGATGCGGTGTACTTAATTAGGTTGAAAGATGGCTAGTTCCCAGGTTCCCATGGAGGTATGCAAAAATTGTTTGAGAAAATATGCGAATATGCGTGCGTGTGCGCTAATTCGAACCCGCACCCGCAATTTTAGTATTTAGATATACTTATTATGAAATTGTTGATGGTTTGATTGCTTNATAGAAAATTATGTAATATATTATTTTAAATATTATTTTTTACATTTTTTTAAATCATCGCGGGCTTGAATTCTAGCATTCACGCAATCTTGAACATCGGGAAACTGAGGGACGCTGTTAACGTTAATTTCCCTGATTGCTTTTTTATATGTGAAAAAGAATAATAAATACTTTAAAGCCTAATCTATATATATAAAATCGAAAGGTCACTCACTCATCACGGAATCTCAGAAACTGCATGTGCTAGGAATCTTCAATTTTGCATAGGAGTTATTTATAGGACATAGGTGCTCGCTAAGACGGGAATTTGTAATATTCGATTTCTAAAGGGTTGTTTTTGAGGTTGAAAGTTTGTATGAAACTTCGTTACTACAAATGCTAGGAGTGTCAAATTTTGCATAGACGTCACTAAGACGTAGTCATGGAGATAGAAATTAATAATAACATAGTTCACGCGGGTGTAACCGCGAGCGGGCCGCTAGTATCGTATATGTATATGATATTCGTTATTAAGCTCTACGTTTTATACATGGCGGAGAGCCAGAAAGAACGAAACGCTAACTAAGGAAAATATTAATAGCTCCCCAGTTTGGTTAATATAAATGAAATCACGTAATATTAAAACGGAGAAGAAAGAGTGAACTGTGCCATTTTCTCCGTTTTCTTTTAAAAACACTAGACTGCCATGATGAAAATATTAGAGTATCAATTTTTTTTTAAACTAAACCATAAATATTTTCCCTATAGAAACCAATGTAGGTATAAACATTCCAAAGCCAGCAAAGGGTAATATTAAAAATTCACCGAAGATACTCGTATACACTACACATTACCGATGCGGTGTACTTAATTAGGTTGAAAGATGGCTAGTTCCCAGGTTCCCATGGAGGTATGCAAAAATTGTTTGAGAAAATATGCGAATATGCGTGCGTGTGCGCTAATTCGAACCCGCACCCGCAATTTTAGTATTTAGATATACTTATTATGAAATTGTTGATGGTTTGATTGCTTGTTGATTTATTTTGATATTACTTATGTTAGTGTTTCTTTTTATTTTTTTTAGTTTCTTGTTGTATAATGCACATAGCAGGGTAGGCAGAGAAAACCCAGTGTTAATACACTTCGTTCTCCATTCTTCTCTTTTTGTTTAACTTTTTGCAGATAGCAAGTTAAAAACGTATGTAAGAGTCATAATAGTAAAATAATATTTTTGTTTATTATTATGCAATAAAAGATTATTAAAATATTATATAATTCGAAAACCAATTAAAATCTTTTTAAATCTCTATCAAAATATTATTGTAAATATAGCAATAGCTACCCAAAATCTAAAAGTTCAATACTGAATTTGTGAAAACAATCAGAATTCAAACTATTGAAGTAAATCATACGCAAAGTAAGGTTCCCACGACCGCCGGTTACCGAGCCGCGCCATACAGAAACAAAGACGGTAGTCGTCTCTTATAACGAAAGATTTTTATGGATAAGGTTAAAAAGTAATACTGTCTGTGCAATTTATTTAATAGTAGTGAATTTGAATTGGGTTACGGCTTTAAAAATATAAGAGATTTGGATAGCTTTATTTTCAGCTTCACGCTGTATCCCGCACACAGCAAGGTAGGCAGAGGGAACCTAGTGTTAAGACACTCCGTTCAACACTTTCTGCCGAAATCTGCCGAATTGCAACACCAGAGCGAAGAAATGGAAAATAAACGTAAATAAATATTTCACTTCCTCGAGTGGGGATCGAACACACAACCGTCGCGTTACACACACCTTTGTTTAGTTATAGCTTTAGGAGTTTAATTAACTCTTATAGTTAAAAAAAAGGTAAACTAAACTGTTAAAACATTAAAAAAATATATTTAACTGTAATTAAAATTTTTTATTTGCAATACCATATTTTACCATTACGAAATCATTAAACTCAACATCCATACACCCCGTGAGAAAATACCAAAGCCGCATCCCCACGTGTCTGTCTGAAAACGCAGACTTCCTAAGCCATGTGAACCACCCGCGGTCAGGCAGGCGTGACACCACTCTCCCAGGTTCGATTCCCGGCGGGCACCATTAGTGCCAATAACAATCAGACGGTAGCCGCTCGAACTCGCTAATTTTCTCTAATTTTCCTATCAAAAGCGATACCACTGTTTAAACCACCAGCAAGGATAACTGTAAATGTATTCCGAATCGTGAGAACATCGATTTTGTTACGTAATTATCGATTTTCGGTTCGAACGGTTCAAGGCTGAGTTTTGATGGTAGCGTGCATATCGATATTTAGATATATGCGACCTTGTGGTAATCTGTTAAATTGAGCTTGAAGGAAACCACGCTAACTGGCTGATGATTAAATGGTTCTGATAGAAAGGCACAGGGTTAAACAAGTAGTTGGGTGATTTTTTTTATATAGTTAAAAATATTACTTAACAATTAGGTATAAGGCTGTCGCGGCGTAGCGGCCCAAGAGTGTAACTGTAACGCGACGGTTGTGGATTCGATTCCACTCGAAGAAGTGAAATATTTATTTACGTTTATATTTCAATTTTTTCGCTCTGGTGTTGAGGTACTCAACGAGCAATACCTCCAGAATTCAGGGTAAAATGGGGAACGAAAGAAGAAGGAAGAGTGTCTTAACACTATGTTCCCTATACCTACCCTGCTGTGTGCCGTACAGTGAAGCTGATTTTGATTTACTTTAATCATTTTAAATATTATAATTCAACACTCCTATGACCTTTAGGAGTTGGGTCGGCATCAGGCCTCGCTGGCAGCTACTTACCCTAACAAACCGTGTATGAATTAATATCTAACACGCGTGGAGGGCTGTCGCTGTCTGTCTGTGCTGTGATGCGTAACTTATATTTGTTGCTTATATTTAAATATATATATATAGATACGTTTCATTTGAAATATCTTTTTTTTGTGATATACAGACGTTTCAATTTTAATTACATATTAATTATTTAATGATATTTATTTAATAAAATAATTTCATCTATACTTATAATAAAATCGTAAGAGGGTCGGTGTCTGTACTTGGAAGATATTTAAAAAAAATGTAATTGGGAACCTTTATTAACCTAATAGAACCCAAAACAATGATTTTTAAAATTTTTGTTTGTTTGTCCGTTTGTCTGTGCGTTTGTTATNACAGGGTTAAACAAGTAGTTGGGTGATTTTTTTTTATATAGTTAAAAATATTACTTAACAATTAGGTATAAGGTTGTCGGGGCGCAGCGGCTCAAGGGTGTGACTGTAACGCGACGGTTGTGAGTTCGATCCCCACTCGAAGAAGTGAAATATTTATTTACGTTTATATTTCCATTCCTTCGCTCTGGTGTCGAGGTACTCAACAAGCAGTGCCTCCAGAGTTCAGCGGAAAATGGGGAACGGAGTGTTTTAACACTATGTTCCCTATACCTACCCTGCTGTGTGCAATACAGTGAAGCTGATTTTGATTTACTTTAATCATTTTAAATATTATAATTCAACGTTCCTTTGACCTTTGGGAGTTGGATCGGCATCAGGCCTCGCTGGCAGCTACTTACCCTAACAAACCGTGTATAAATTAATATCTAACACGCGTGGAGGGCTGTCGCTGTCTGTCTGTGCTGTGATGCGTAACTTATATTTGTTGCGTATATTTATTTTTAGTTTTCGATATACAGATGTTTTAGATTTAATTACATATTTATTATTTAACGATATTTATTCAATAAAATAATTTTATCTATACTTATAATAAAATCGTAAGAGGGTCGGTGTCTGTACTTGGAAGATATTTAAAAACAATGTCATTGGGAACCTTTATTAACCTAATAGAACCCAAAACAATGATTTTTAAAATTTTGCGATTTTCACTATTAGATTCTGGCAAGCTTCCGAAAACATATAGGGTTTATTTTATTACAATCGGTTCATAATTAAAAAAGTTATGTCAATTTAAAGTATTTAGTTCGACAAATTAGCTAATTGCCGTAACAGTTATTTTGTACAACTGTTTTACTGAATTGACTGAATCTTTAGTTTTCAATTTCTTTATTAATATTTCTATTACAAGCGGGCGTAGCCCCGCACGGGCCCACTAGTTAGTTAATAATAACAAAAAAGAAATAACAAATGCCGTTAGAATCGCTATAATAGTAAGAACTAAGAAGATTGAAATATACCAAATCGATACTTACCTATTATCTACATTGTTGGGGTCTACGGAATTATTTACGAGTGGGTAATACAACATTATTTCTCAAGAACCGTTTAAGTGCTGATGTTCCTCACAGATAAGCTAATGCTGGCATAACCTATGGACTTTTAATGCACCATGGTGAAGCATCGAGTATCGTTATAGGCATAATAGAAGCAATGCAATTATACTCTTTTGTATAATCGGTTATACGCATAAATTTATTTCTTATTTAAATTTAGTCAAATATACGTGTATTTTTCACTCCAGTCTCCACTTTCTGCCGAATTCTTGAGGCATCGTGCGATGAGTGTTGAAACTCAACGATCCGCTTTGTCTCATTACCAGAGCAAGGAAATGAAAATATTAAATATTTAATTTCTAATGGAAATCGAACCCATAACCGTTGTGTTTACGGTCGCACATTTGTGCCTCCGCGGCACGGGAACCGAGAGTTAATTCACTCTGTTCCCTACTTGGCACCGAATTTGCCGAGTTTTAAATGGTGTAGATCAACGCCGGACTTGACCAGAATGAAGAAATCAAAATATTAATATTAATGAATAATAATTAATTCCCTCGAGTGGGAATCAAACCAACAACCTACCGGGTTTACGATAACAATTAAGATATATATAGATGTAAAGAGTAGAGGCATCTGCTTCTGCACTAACACAGGCCTAATTTAATATTATACTTTTTATATAAAAATAGTGTAGCCAAACCTTGCTGAAAATAATTCGACTTCCGCACATAAACACAGACCAGCGCCATCAGCTGCAGCTGGGACAGCCGCTGTCTGGTCGACGGCGGCAGCGGCAGCAGGTCTCGCAGGTTCGCGATCTCCGCGTTGATCAGGTCGCGCCGGAGTTTGCTCGCGCCTTTCGTTGATTTGCCTTGGTCGAACCTGGTAATTTATTCATGTTTTAATTATAGAATAAGTATACTTATGTCTATTATTTAGTTTATTTTATTTTATTTATTGAAGGTGGAGAGAGGAAATAAATTTAATTGGAAATGTCACTCCCTACCATCTCCTCTGTACCACGATGGCCTTATTTAGTTTAAAAGCCAAATTAGTAATATATTCATATTTCTTAATTACCAAATTTATGTATAGAATAAATAATTAATTATACTAAAAATAACTTAATAAAATATAACAAAAACAGTATTATAACTTCTTAATAAGCTTCACTACAAATTTCCAAGAAAAATAAAAGGACTAAAATGAATACAATATCAATATCAAAGAGTAAAACTGACAAATATCTATTTCATAAACATATTTTTTCTGTCATCAAATGATTAAGTCATTATCACCATTCCTTGACACGTGGTTAAATCCACCACTTGACTGCTGAGTGTCTAATATTACCGATTACGATAAAAAAACCGGTTAAAGTTGTAAAAGCTTCGATCCCATGACGTATGGCGACTAAAATAGTCTCGCTTCAACCAATCGGAATGCGGTTAATTAGTCTTGCAAATTGATGCTATAAGATTTATCTGTATCTAGGAACTAGTCTAAGGAAGTAACTAAGGAACTAGTCATGTCTGGAAGTATTTTGTGTATTTTTTTAGGTAGACATATGGAACCTGGGAAACTAGTGTTAAGGCACTTCGTTCCCATTAAGGAACGTTAATAAAACAAAGAAAAGAAAATTAACAATATTTAATTTCCTCGAGTGGGAATCGAAACCACAACCTGTCGGAATTACAGTCACACGCTCCTGCGCCAGCATTGGCCTTTTTTTATTATTCTATGCAAGTAAATTTGGTAATTGGTGTGTTTTATTAGAATAGTAGGTATAATAAAATTTTATGAAATAGAAGAAAAATATGTCTTCTAAAAATAGAAAAAACGCTGTCATAATATTCTTAAAGAATTATTTGCCATAATCTTATAGTAATGGCAATTGTGGTTGATGGTAAACCTGTATAAATAACCAAAATATTAGCAAAATTTTTTTTTAATATTGGGAAATATACTGGTACAAATCTTAGTTCCATCTGGAATAGCAAGGTCCATTTAATTTTTTTTTTATTTTCTCTCCCATCAAGAGAATACAATTGCGTTCCTTAGTTATAACAGCTACAAATACAAATGAACAAAGTTAACACAATACACAAAATAAAATTATAAGCTTAATATTGTGATAAAACATAAAAATAACATTAAAACGTCCAGATAAATATAATGGAGACCATTAAAATCAATATGAGTCGTTAATAAATCTCCTTATAAATGGTAAACCTGTCGAAATTATTATTCTAACCGTAACGAATCGATATATCTATAACCGATATGTCTATAATCGATATAACGATAATCGATATACCGATAACGTCTCGATGTTCTTCGGCAATTGACAAATTGTTGCATATTAAATATTTTCGACACCAGTTATTTAATTAGCATATATATTTTATTGATATTTGAATATAATTGTTATTTTTATACTGTATTATTTTTTTGCAAAATAATAGATTTATTGCAAATCTTTATAATATTCTGTACTGTTAAGTAAGTTAACCTACTTTTAGATAAAACAGCGATTGGAGCGAGAAAAGCGAGTAAACATAGTATGTAATTTGCTCTTTTTTCTAGCATTTAATTTAGCTGGAAGAAGCCGTCGTGACACAGAGAGAGAAGAGCGTAACTGCAACGCGACGATTGTGGATTCGATTTCCAATCGGGGAAATGGATTATTATTTATTAATATTTTCAGTTCTTCGCTCTGGCACCAAGGTAACGGTCCAGCGTTGAGTTCACTCAACACACAATGCCTTGAAAAATTTGGCGGAAAGTGGGGAACGGAGTGTCTCAACACAAGGCTTTCTCTGCCTACCCTGCTGTATGTGGAATACAGAGTGAAGCAGTTTTATTTAAGCTAGAAAGAATTTGTAGTTTACATGACTCAATCATAGAAAAAATAATAATCTACGTATTTAACAACATTTAAAATTGGCCATGGCTTCATATCCGCACAATTAGATTATAACAAATGGTTCAAATTGATCGGTGAGTATTTTAATTTTCTTTATTCAATTTTAATATTTTGAAATTTTTTATATATATACGACCTTAAAAGATAATTGAAATAAGACCAAATCGTTCAATATGGCAATTTTAATAAAGGTCAAATTCTATAATCGTCTTTATTCAGTTATTGGAATAATAGATATATTTGAAGCTATAATTTTTTTAGCTTTAAATATATTAATTTTACTGTTTTATTATAAGGTAATAATCGCCTATATTAACGAAGTTTTTGCCCTAGCAAAAAGCACAAGGAGATTTATGTTATAGTTAACCTTTAACTATGGACGTGATTGTTTTATAACACACATATGGACGTCGGGTCTGTCAGACCAGTGTATTTATTGGTCATATTCCGTCTGTTTTATAAAGGAAGAAGACAATTTTATGTTTTAGTTTAAATCAATAGCCTCTAATCAAACAAAATCAATATAAATAAAATCGCTTTTTATTAAACTTTACGCATCACAACGATTTAAGTAACTTAAAGTCACAATTTCAGTCTTTGGCCACATGGGATGACTCTTAAGAAAATAATACTATAAAAAAAAGACAGATAATAAAATAAATATTTTTTTAACAAAATATAAAGTCTAACAATTAAAAAAAATAAAGAAATAACATCTTATGGTATAAAATAAAAATTTTGACAACACCTCAAGATAAGGTACAATTGAACATCGATACACAATGGCTTTCAACATTGTTGGCTAACAGGACGATTGCAGTCAACATAAGTATGTGTTGTCTTTCTATATATCTTTTGGGGGCAAAGTATACATGTTTTTCAAGAACCCAAAACTATTTTTTTAGCTTCATGTTCAATAAATGATAGATCAGATCGCGAAACGCGAGTCAAAGTCATTCTCAATTCTTAGAGTAGTTTAGTATACGAAACGCGTCTTTTTATTTGATAAAGTGCTATTTTCTTTATAAAATGTCGTCGTCCAATTCTTTTGTTTGATGTTGATTATAAAGTACCGATATTTTTGTCCCTGACGTGCTAGGTCGATCATTTTTTTCCATTTTATCATAAAAACTAAAAAAATTGAATCTTTTTTAGGTAAATAATATTTATATTACTAAAATATATAACAAACAATGCAAAATAATATATGATATATAACAATAAAAACATTTGAATACAAATAATACAATTAAAATATTAAAGTATATTTTGTAATATTATAAAAATATATGGTGTTTTGAAATCATTATGTATGGGAAACATGGACGTCGGGTCTGACAGACCCAGGCCCCGTTTAGAAAGTTAAATACTCACGTGTTTTGAACCCAGAGACACAACCACTGCTATCTACATTCATTTTGTCATTAATACGAAAGGTACTGAGCGACTCAGTGGCGGAGGTCACCGAGAAGTGGCCGATTTGTAGAATTCGTAGACCTAGATGGGTCTGTGAGACCCGACGTCCATACTTAAAGGTTAATATTTTATAGTCGTTTTTGTATTTACTAAGATTGAAATTTCTAATATTTCTTTAATAGTTTTTTTTAATATTTGACAAGTAAGAAATATTTTTCAAAAAATGTAAATATAATAGTTATTTTACATCGAGTACACATCGATTTTTGTTTGTGTTTTATTCGTTTAAATACATTTATTTTTTTCTTTATATTGGCACAAGCGTGGTCCCGATTGTAGGTTCGATTCTCGCTCGTGGAAACGCGACGTTGATATCCGTCGTCAGTGGTAAGTGGAGAACGGAAGTGCCCTAATGTGAACGTAGTTTTCAACACTAGGTTCTCAGGTTCCCTCTGTCTACCCTCTGATACAGCGTTTTTTATATAGCATAAAAAAATAATTAATCGACTATATGGTGTAATAACAAGTGAACGTCTAAACCTATTGATCAATTAAAAGTGCGTAGAGCCTTGACACCACTTCAAAACGTTAAAAAAAATTGACCCGACCTTAACTGTTAAATTCTCATATGAATGCGGCACTTCCGTCTGTTACATATATTAATATGTTTTGATTGATTTGTTATTTATACTTAAGTTGTTTTTAATATTTTATTTGCTTACATAAGAAGTATTTTTTTTGTCTAATTGTGCTGCAGACAATGAGAATATCACCATATTCTTCACATTCTTCTTCACTGCTCTGAAAAGAACATCTTATGCTAAAAAGCAAAACTAAACCCCGAATATAGTCTCCCGCCCTAGCAGGACAGACACAGGAATCTAGGAACCTAGTGCTAAGACAATCCGTTTCCATTAGGACACTGTCGTTCTCCAGTTTCTCGAAGCAATGAATGTTTATAATCGTACGCTTGTGCCCCTATACCACGACGGTTTCAAATCAATTATTTATATATAATATCTATAATTCTGAGTAAAATACAAAGAGAAAATCGAATCCACGAATTGTGAAAATATATGAAAGCTTTCAAATAGGTATTATTCGTATACATAAGCAAGTTACAAGATATCTTTATAAATTCCATACAAATAGCTTCGGTCTAAATGAAAATTCCCACGTTAAGAAAGATGAAGAAAAATGTGAAAAAAAATAAAATAATACAAGGTATTACAAGGGTTCAGTAAAGTGGCACAAAACGGCAAAATCAATGAGTGGGTTTGCGCTTATTACCTAATAAAAATGCGCACGCGATGCTTACGATGGGTTGTAAATTGTATATTTTGAATTGTTAAAGCAATATAATATATGTTTTTAGGTTCACGCTGTATACCACACATAGAATAGGTAGAAGGAACCTGGGAACCTAGTTAAGACACCCCCTTCCTATTTGAAGCACTTCCGTTTGCCTCGTTACCAGAGCGAGGAAATGAAAATATGAAATATGTCATCTTTTCGAATGGGATTCGAACCCGCAACCTGTTGCGTTTTCAGTCGCAAAAAAAATCAGTTTCACGGTGTATCCCACACATAGCAGGGTAACTAGAGGGAACCTCGTGTTAAGTCACTCCATTCCCCATTTTCTGCCAAATTCTGGAGGCTTTGCGTGTTGAGTGGCAGAACTCAACACCGCGCTTTGCCCCGACACCAGAGCGAAGAAATGTAAATATAAACGTACATAAATATTTCACTTCCTCGAGTGGGGATCGAACCCACAACCGTCGTGTTACAGTTACACCCTTGTGCCGCTGCGCCATGACGGCCTCAATTCTCCTCAAACAGAAATTATATTATATTGGTATTTAGATTAAATTATATATAATATAGTAATGACTGCTATTACCAAGTATAATTCAGGAAAGCGCGAAAATTAAGTAAATTACTTGTCTATATTCAATTTACAAAGGCAAGGCTTGTTTAGACAAGGTGTGCCTCACGTGGAAACTTTGTTTTCCCACGCATGTAACTGTAGCGCAAAGGCATTCAATAATTTAGGCAATTTTCCAATATTGGATCGATTGTGGTATAAGTTCTTTGTTTATGTTGCTATTTTTTTTTTTTATATTTAATAGTGTAGAAGATTAACACATCTGGATATGTAAACTGTAAAAGTTTATTTTTTCAATCTACAGAAAAGTCTTTACTTCTTAATTTACGATATAATGATAATCAAAATTTAAATATAATAATCTGTAGGTATTTTTGTAATAACTCGTTTCGATCTTTACTTTTAGAAGACATTTTTAGAGAAACATACATATATATACGCTTAAGTAAGTCTTTACACGCTTGCTTAGAGGTCTTAATAGATCATTATATTCAAAAATTATACACTTTTAACAATATCAAATACTTTAATTTGAAAACACTAACTTTACTTGTTTCAAATAGGTTAAGAATAATAACTTTTAATTAATGAAAATATTGATTACATTCAAAATCGCATACTAAAACGTAATTGTGCAGCAAACGAATGATAAAACTTTTCTCAATTAATTTGATTTTTAAGGTAGTATAATTAGTTAATTTAAGCTTAAGCTTAATCTAATTCACAATAATTTCATATAAATATAGATTTTAATCTGATATCTTATCACTTGTACCACACACAAGCGAACATATACATTAACCGAAACAGCATATCAGTACACGGCCCTTGCATTATTATGCAGCCTTCTTTTATCTTTCCACTTTTCTATTAGAATATTTTATGTAGACTTTTGCAATTTTTGCAATACGACTTGGTGTCGACATAAAGGGCGGCGTTAAGTTCCGCCACTAAACACGCATTTTATCGGTCCCCAGGGAACAAAGTGCTTCAACACTAGGTTCCTTCAGTCAGTTCACTGCTATATACGGAAAGCTAGCTTAATAAGGAAGCTTTAAATATGAGTATTCAAATAAACAATAATAATAATTTCTATAATATTAATTTATTTTGACTGATTCACACGATTTGTGCTAAAAATAATGATTCATAATCGAATATAATTAAGAAAATTCTTCAAATAAATAAGTTAAACATTTTATTAATGTTTGTAATGCAAATACCATTACAAACGTGGTCATTAAGGCCAGTCGTGGCTCGGGGCATTAGGTGTATAAGACCGACAGGTTGTGGGTTCGATTCCCACTCAATGAAATTAAATAATTAATATTTTCATTTCTTAATCCCGGTGTCGAGGTAAAGAGCGGCTTTAAGCTTCACCGCTCAACACGCATTCCTCCAAAATTCGCTGGAAAGTGGGTAGCGAAGTGTCTGAACACTATTCTCCCTCTGTCTATCCTGCTATATGCGGGATACAGCGTGATTCTAAAAAGATGATATGTTACTATCTCAACATACTCCTTTATAAAGAGTTGATTATGATAGCACTGGCTAACAATCGTCTGGAAAGTGCGCTAAACGGGGCCCCGAGCGGGCAATTTACTCACATCTTGCACCGTAGGAATTTTACTTGTAATAAGTAAGATCTAACCTCCTTCGAATACAATACTTTATTATTTAAATATATGGCAATGACATTTCTTCTTGTAATGTTAAGACCTTTTGTGTTAATGTTATATATTTTGGACTTTTTGATATTTACCGATAACAATATAATAAGCCATAGATCATAGGGCATGAGACTTGACGCGTCAAATTGTAGCTTCGATTCCCATTCGAGGAAATTAAATATTTTCATTTTTTCACTCTGGTATCGAGGCAACGCGCGGCGCTGAGTTCCGCCCCACAAAACGGAACGCCTCCAGAATTCGGCGGAAAATGGAAAGCGTAGTGTCTAACACTAGGCTCCCTTTGATTATCCTGCTACATGTGGGTAAAACTTGAAGCTGATATTAATTTTGTTATGGGAACACTGTACCTATAGATTTGACTGTGTTAGCATTGTAGTGCTTAAGTAATGAAGGCAAAGCTATTTTTTTAGTGTATAAGAACGTATGGCTTAGTGGTCATAGCGCTTTGAAGTTTTCCAAGAGGCACGGGTTCAAAACGTTAATTTTAATACATTTCTAAAAAGTATTGGAATAACTTAATAAATAAAACAAAATAAATAACAGTTCTTTTCACATTACATGAGTAACGACCGCAAGTGACACCGACTGCGATGCAGTTATTAGCACTCAATTAACCTTCACTTGTTAGTTAACAGTTTGTTTAGTGTATTTTTTTATTTTTTTCTTTTTATTATTCGTTTTAATTTATCGTATGAATATAGGTATTGGCTTAGTAGTCCCAGGTTTTTTGTAGTTACTTCAATTCTTGTGGAAGGAAGTTGTACTCTAGTTTTGGATAATGCAACGATACAAAAAAATACCTTAATACTATAAATTACAGGAAAAGTAGGGTAGGCAGAGAGACCCTGGTGTTAAGACACTCCCTTCCCCATTTTAATTTCAATTTTCGGAACGTGTTGATTGGGGAAACTCAACGCCGCGCTTTGCTTCTACACCAGAGCGAAACATCATTTCCTCGAGTGGGAATCAAATCCACATCCTCCGTTATTTACTGTGGCACGTTGCCCCACGACTGGCCTCAATTTTTTTAACATTTAAATATATTTTTAAATATATATATATATATNGCACTCATTAGTACGCTATTTGCATGCACTAATTATGGGGACACGGCAGCCGCGTCAAACTTGTAGCTTCGGTGTTTACTTTTCAGTGTTTTGCCTTTTTTATATATATTTTTTATGTCAAACTATTTGGAAAATATTTAATTTTGAAAAAATAATAATCTTTTTCACTATTTTTTTCCAATATGAAATTGATTAAACTTCTTATTGTTTTTATTTTAAATGAAATTCATGAATGAATAGGTATTTAAATTTCATTATTATTTATTAATACCCTAGTAAGAAAAAGCAGAAAAAAACATGTCACACCGCTGGCTTCCCCGCCAGGGGTACGTTATACAAGTATTAACTTGTCATTTCTATTTTTTATTATAAGCTTATTTAAATAGATAAAAAAAATACAATTCTCCTTAAATTTCCGTGTTATTTAAATCTCCAATTGCATATAATATTATGAAAACTTTAATTATATATAGGTAAGTACACACGTACACACGTACAGTCGTACAATTCATACAATCGCATGAATCCTCAATGTCAGCCATAAACAATCTGCCTCTCATTACTCGAACCCTGACAGGAATCTAGTCCTTAATCGAAGATTATAATTAGCTGTCAGATAAGGATCTCTACACAGTATATTATATAAGCGTTGGATAAAGAAATAATAATATGAAAATATTATATTATTTTTTATATTTTTTATAAATATTTTTTTTTATGGTGACCATGGTCTGACCACTGAGGACGCAAAAGACCGTGCAAAGTGGAGTAGGTTGAGTAGGAAGGCAGACCCTGGCAATAGCCGGGATTATTGTCAGGAGGAAGAAGAAGGTGACCATGTGAATGTTTTGTATGTTGCTACGATTTCCAGATGTTGGAAAAACCTTTTTTTTTGTTTTATCTAAATATTTAATTATATTTTTAGTTGTATAAAATGTATTAGTTTACTACTCACGTGTAATGAAAATGCGCTTTAGTGAGAAAATGTATCTTACAGGCTTAAGTATCACTGCATACATACTTTTTGAATGGAAAATTTATTGGATTTCCATTTATTATAAATAATTTTGCTCTAAATATTCTCTTCTTTTACGTATCTTTTACGTTTTGCATGATTATAAAAAACTTTGTGAAATATAACTAAAATTAATCTAAATACTTAATAAGCAATATTAGTGTAAACTTCATCTAAATCCGTTTAATAGTTTACGTGAAACGGAAACAAACATTCATCCAATCTCAGAATCTTTTACAATTATAATATTAGTAGGATTTTATTATCTCTAGCATTTTATATTTAGTAAGTTTTTCCTAAAAAAAATATTTTTATCTAGTCCATTCAATGTGTAAGGTGCCTATCGCCGCCGTCCGCAGGATTGTTTAACACCGACTCGCGCCGTTGTGTTATAATTGTTTTTCACGCTCATTACTTGTAATTGAAATAAATCTTTTGTTTGATATTTATTTTTATGCACAGCTACGAATTATTGCGTACACTTGTACAATGTACGGTGGACCACCCAGGGAATGATTTTTTTTAATTTGCTCTTATTTTTAACAGATTATAAAATAATTATAGAAATTTAACGAAATTAATAAGAGATATGGTAACACTTGAATGTCTTATTACTAAAATTAATAATATAATTTAAATTTATCAATTATTAATGATTATTCACTTCAAGTAATTAAAAATACACATAAATATTATTATGCCTTAAAATAAGAAGCACATTATTACGTTGTTATATTTTTTAGTTTTTATTTCATGGATTCGAACCCAACAAGGTATTTACATGTAAGTAATAGATAAGAAAATAAAAATAAAAAAAATATTTCAAATATATAAAAAATACATTTATTTGTTTTATAAATAAATAAAATAGAAATTCTGATTTTTATGGTTTACACATAAAACTATTATTGCATATAAAATGATGCTATTATTAAAAAATGTAACGACATTAGACTACTATTGTCGTGACGTTTTTATGGCAGGGTTACTATAATGCTTACTCACAATCGACCTTGATTTAAATAGAGACGACCAGGAAGCGAAGAGGTTGCCTTTTAAAATTCTATCAACTTTAAACTAAAGAAGGTATAACATTATAGTTAAGTATAAAAGGAATTTAGTATTATATATAAAATGCGAAAAAAATGCGATTTTTTTGTCCAGGTTCACTTTTTATTAGGTTTTATCTTCTATGTAGGTAAAGAAATCTAGTAGTAACACGCTCCTTTCTATACTTTTAACTCAAATTAGAGAACCCCTTTTTATGTAAATAAATGTATCGTACTTAGTAAATATAGAAAATAAAAGAGTGAATAAAATATCACTTTCTTATGATTATTATTATAAATGTGAATGTTTGTTTGTGAAGATTGTTTGTTCCATTTTTACGCAAAAACTATAAAACGGATTTACAGTAATGTTACTGCTTATATATCAGCATAACACACAGGCTATAGTTTATATAAATACTTTTAATATGTATAATATAACTAAAAGATTAAGCGGGCGAAGCCGCTTTTGGGTGTCTACTTTTCAATATTTAGATATATAATATCTCATTAAAAGAGACAACTCTAAAGTCTAAACGATTCTTAACTCTGCCTGTTCTGTACTTACAGTATGCCTTCCATACTGACACTATTTCCAAAGGTTAATTTATATATTAGTCATCCAAACTCAAGGTTGTGGCGCATCAGACAACCATTGTTGGGTAATTGACATGATTTGTCCTATGCCATTAGTGTGAAAAGACTTTATAATGTAATTTTTTTATACACTCCTTTTGTGCTATAATAAAGAATTAGTGTATTCAAATATTATATTTAAAATTTACGCAATATACAGTTCTGCCAATATATTTAAGTATTAATTGTTAGTTTATTTTTAGGTTAGGTAACTACTGAGGCCATTGTGGTGCAGGGGTGCAATTGTAAACGCGATGGCTATAGATTCAATTTTCACTTGAGACAATGAAACCGCCGCTCAGTACGCAATATCTTTAGAATTCGATGGAAAAAAGGGAAACGTAGTGTTTTAACACAAGGTTTCCTTAGCCTATAGTATGCAGAATCAGCTTGAAACAAAAAAAAAAGGATGTAACATACAATTTTTCATGTTATATTAAAAAGCGAAGAAATAAAAATACTAAAAAATAATAACTAATTCGCTCGAGTGGGCATCGAACCCACATAATGTTATTAATTTATTTTTTAGTTACTATAGTCAACACAGACAAAACCGTGAGCTTTAACTAGTCAAGAGCTCTATTTTGATAGACATGGATTTGAAGGTGAATATATAAATCGTGCTTACAATTAAGTAGATTAGTAAAAATAAAAAGGTTTTTTTCAACAGGTGTTATAATATGCCCAATCACGATTTTCACTGTTCAAAGTACCTAATGTGTTAAAACTCATTAATTATATACTTTCGCTTGTTATTCAATGGATAATAAATCTTTTTTCAATTATAT
>JAKRZM010000616.1:77311-115442 GCA_036379175.1 Heliconius cydno galanthus
GAAAGTTTGTATGAAACTTCGTTACTACAAATGCTAGGAGTCTCAAATTTTGCATAGACGTCACTAGGACGTAGTCATAGAGACAGAAATTAATAATAACATAGTTCACGCGGGTGAAACCGCGAGCGGGCCGCTAGTACATTTATAATTAGTATGACCATATTTCCACGAGCTTTTAATACTTACTAATTATTATAAATGCACAAAGCTAAACTCTTGGCATATCATAATTATAATGTTAAATAAAATATTTTTAAAGGAAAACTTAATTTATTCGGAAAACTAAAATTATAAATACATTTTTGAAATTCCCAATACTAAACAGAACGGCAGTTCAGTTTAATATTTATTACAATTTCACAGCTTTGCTAGATATACAACCGACATATGGAATTAAATATAATTTATATCACTACACCACTATCGCGATATCGTCGATATATCACCACGTACGATATTAAAGTACTGATCGTACCGGAACCTGATTTAATGTAGTCAATGTTATTGGATCCTGATTATTTATTACTATCAACTCGTGGGAAGCTAAAGGAAGTATTGGTAAGAGACCGTAAGTCTATTGGGGTAGAGGCTAAAGTTGTACGGTAGAAGCTGGGTGGTGAGAAGTTGGAGAAAATTGTATCATGATATACAAAATTTAATTTATAGCTAATATGTTGTGTGAATTTAATTAGCATTTAAATGTGGAACTTATGTGCAATTTTTATATTTTAAATTAATTGGTAAAATGTCGTTTTTTTTTGTTTCAATCTTCATGCTGTATCCCCCACATAGCAGGGTAGGCAGCGGGAACATATTAACCTACTATTAAGCCACTTCGTTCCCATTAAGGATCTTTCGTTCCTCACTTTCCTCCGAATTCTGGAGACCATACTTGTTGAATGACGGATCTCAACACTGCGCTTTGCCTCGTAACCAGAGCGAGAAAATCAAAATATTATATATTTCATTTCCTGAAGAGGGAATCGAACCAAAAACCTGTCACTTTTACAGTCGTACCTGCTGACTGACAAGACTGAAGATCTTGTGCCCCTGCACCACGACTGGCTCCAAATTTTTTAACAGAATTTTTTTCTCTTTTAAAATTAAATAAAATGTAGGTATTGCTGTAATGTTATATACCTATATTACGTAACTACCGATACCCAAACTAAATAAAAAAAATACATATACCGCAATAAAAGGTAGACCCGGATCAAAACATCAATACAATTAAAACTAAGTCGAACAAAAAGCTTTGATCGAAGCCAACTAAAACTAGAAATGGATCTATCAATTAAGACATGGGCCATGGACTATGGGCATTGATTGATCCATCAATAAGATGTGGGGTCCATTAAGATAATACTCTGTTAATTATGAATTTCTGCGCCTGTCCGTCTGTCTGTACGTGTGTAATAAAATGTATTACGTAAATAGTGTTTTGGTGGTTTGTGTTGAATTAGCACAGTTTCTGTTGTTCTTTTCAAAATCTTTTTATTATTTTCTTATTGAATTTTACTTGAGAAATATTTTAATGATATAGGTTTTTTGTATTGCTAAAGCTAGCTTTCATAATCTGTCATTGAATTGACGTGTAAAGATCTGAAGAGTTTCCAGTTTTTTTCAGTTTCCAGAAAATACGTTATTTGTACAAGTGAAATTACTTCATTTATAAAAAACTTACGTCGTCAGGAGAAGCAACTATTTTCATAAATTAACATTTACCCGCTCTTGCAAAAGAGTAAAAAGCTTTTATTAGTAAATTAAGATATTTAAAGTAAAAACAAAATATTTCAACCAATATTTTTGAGATTTACCAAATATGAAGTTTTTATTATATGTTATTATACATTTAACAGCTCAATGTAGGTTCAGCATTATAAAATAATGCAGTTACAATCTAAAATTTATTAAGAGTTTTTTTATAACAAAATGCTTATAGAGATCACTTAAAACCTATTGTGATTTTTTTAAGATAGAGGGAGCCATATTGAGTTTTTTTTAAGGCTTAAACTTCTAAGACATTCCGCTCCCCATTTTCTGAATTAACTTAACGAATTAACCTGTCGCATTTAGTCACATACTTATACCCCTGTTCCACGACCTGAACACGTGTGAAATATTAACCTTGAACAATTGAACAGATATTTCTACCTTCTTCCTCCTGGCATTACTCCCGGCTATTGCCTGGGTCTGCCTTCCTACTCAACCTACTCCACTTTGCACGGTCTTTTGTGGTATTTCTATATCTATCTATCTATCTATATATATAAAATCGAAAGGTCACTCACTCATCACGAAATCTCAGAAACTACAAGTGCTAGGAATCTCAAATTTTGCATAGGAGTTACTTATAGGACGTAGGTGCTCGCTAAGACGGGAATTTCCAGTATTCGACTTCTAAGGGGTTGTTTTTGGGGTTGAAAGTCTGTATGAAACTTCGTTACTACAAATGCTAGGAGTCTCAAATTTTGCATAGACGTCACTAGGACGTAGTCATGGAGACAGAAATTAATAATAACATAGTTCACGCGGATGAAACCGCGAGCGGGCCGCTAGTCTATATATATATCTTTTCTATATCTATATATTTCATTTTACACTTGCCCACAGGTTTATGCAAATATTACAGCAGGTCAAAGATATATTATACAATTGAAATGGCAAAACGTATATCAAGGCCTCGATATTGAACGATATATCCGGCTGCGACGTTATTGTATTTATTATACACTTACGTTCAATTTGACCTCGACTTGTGTTGTTTAGAGAAGATCTTTTTAGATATTAAAATCAGCTTCACGCTGTATCCCGCGCACAGCAGGGTAGGCACAGGGAACACAGTGTTAAGACACTCCGTTAAGCACTTTCTGCCGAATTCTGGAGGCATTGCGTGTTAAGGAGCAGAACTCAACGCCGTGCTTTACGTAGACACCAGAGAGAAAAAATGGAGATATAAACGTAAATATTTATTTCACTTCCTGGAGTGGGGATCGAACCTCGGGTGGGTCAAGTCCCATATATTTAAAATATGTGGTATAAATTTAAAGAATATATAGTGACAATCGGAACTGCTCTTCTGGTGAGAGTTGTAAATAAATGAATGTATTAATAATGACAAAAAAATTATAAGCAATTATATTATCTTCTAAGTACGTAGGTATTATATATTCGTCTTCTTCACGTCCCCTACTTTTAATCTTTCTGAACTTTCTTCCTGAATTAAACATATAACACGGTGAATTGCGTAACTTAACGCCAATTAAAACAACAAAAATAATTTAAGTAGCCCCCTAAGTGGGGGTAACTCCCTACCACTGCGTTGATATGTTGTATTATCGTCTATAAACTTATGTACATTAAAATAAACTATTTATATTTAATTTTATATCTAAGATTGAAAGAAAAAGAATATATAACTAGAAAAAAAAATCCTCTTACAGAATTAGAATTCGTAATCGTTTTTTTAAGAAGCTTTACTTAAGCTTCGATTACATCAATAAATTATATAGCAACCTATAATTAGTAAAATCATAAGAACTTATAATAACAATAGCCTTATTAAAACGAGATAAACATTAACATATTGTTGGTTGTTGTCATAGCAACCCAGCGCGAGCGGTACGTCACGTCAGGTCGACGTCACTTGTATTAAACGTCAGTGACATTGTCAAACTTGGATGTGACAGGTACAGTTCATTACATAATGCTTATTTAAGAAATATTTGTTTTTTTTTTCTTTTTTTTTTAAGAAAATTTAATTTAAAACAAATGTTTGTCTGTATATAAATATATTATATTGAGCTCCTGTTTATATGTATGGTGTGGGTAGAAGGAAGCCTGTAATAAATCATGGTGTTGTCACTGCTCACCTTGTTATGTTTTCTAATTCTTAATAATAATACTTAGCTTCCCGCTGTATTTCGCACATAATAGCATAGGCAGAGGGAAGTTGGGAACCTAGTGTTAAGACACTCCGTTCCTATTAAGCTTCTTCAATTCCAAATTTTCCGCCGAATTTTGAAGGCATTATTTTAAGTGGCGAAGCTCAACGCCACGTTTTGCCTCATTACTTTCATTTCCTCCCCATTTTCCTCCCCAAAGAACGGAAGAAGGAATGGAACCCAAAACCTGTCGTATTTACAGCCGCGGACTAATACATATTTAAGATA
Source organism: Heliconius cydno galanthus (assembly GCA_036379175.1). Lineage (NCBI taxonomy): Eukaryota > Metazoa > Arthropoda > Insecta > Lepidoptera > Nymphalidae > Heliconius > Heliconius cydno. The sequence continues at coordinate 81,484 of JAKRZM010000616.1, forward strand.
TAATTTATAATAAGGCAAGTATTTTTTTTATTTCGGTGCTTTAGTAAGATAAAGTGCATTAGGATCCTCTACTTAATAGGCAATTGAAAGAAAAGTTGAGAACGGAGTGTCTCAATACTAGAAATTCTTTGCCTAACCTGCTCTACATATACAAGCAGACCAGTGAATTAAGGTAAAAAATAAGTTTAATTAAATAATATAAAAAAAAACAACCATTTCTCTACACGCTAACACTTGTAACAACCTAAAGCTATGATCGGCNTGAATTAAACATATAACACGTTGAATTGCGTAACTTAACGCCAATTAAAACAACAAAAATAATTTAAGTAGCCCCCTAAGTGGGGGTAACTCCCTACCACTGCGTTGATATGTTGTATTGTTGTCTATAAACTTATGTACAATTAAAACAAACTATTTATATTTAATTTTATATCTAAGAGTGAAAGAAAAAGAATATATAACTAGAAAAAAAAAATATCCTCTCACAGAATTAGAACTTGTAACCGTTTTAAGAAGCTTTACTTAAGCTTCGATTACATCAATAAATTATATAGCAACCTATAATTAGTAAAATCATAAGAACTTATAATAACAATAGCCTTATTAAAACTGAGATAAACATTAACATATTGTTGACTGTTGTCATAGCAACCCAGCGGTACGTCACGTCAGGTGGACGTCACTTGTATTAAACGTCAGTGACATTGTCAAACTTGGATGTGACAGGTACAGTTGATTACATAATGTTTATTTAAGAAATATTTGTTTTTTTTTTATTTTTTTTTTATTTGCATTTCTTAAAAGGTATAATATTCTTTTTTTTTAATAAGAACATTTAATTAAAAACAAATGTTTGTCCATATATAAATATGAATCTAAAATTATTTTATACTGAGCTCCTGTTCATGTGTATAGTGTGGATAGAAAGAAGCCTGTGATAAATCATGGTGTTGTCACTTCTTAATAGTTCTTAGTTTCACGCTGTTTTTCGCACCAAACAGCGTGAGTAGAAAAAACTTGGGAACCTGGTGTTAAGGCACTCCGTTCCCATTAAACTACTTCAATTGTCCATTTTCCGCCGAATTCTGAAGGCATTATTTTAAGTGGCGAAGCTCAACGCCGCGTTTTGTCTCATTACTTTCATTTCCTCGAGAAGAACGGAAGAAGGAATGGAACCCAAAACTAATAATATAATCTATAATAAGAGAAGAAGATTTTTTTTTTATTTCGGTGCTTTAGTAAGATAAAGTGCGTTAGGTTCCTCTACTTAATAGGCAATTGAAATAAAAGTTGATAACGGAGTGTCTCAACACTAGAAATTCTTTGCCTAATTTGCTCTACATATACATGCCAGTAAATTAAGCTAAAAAAAATAATTTTGTTAAATAATATTTTTTAATAACAACCATTTCTCTACACGCTAACACTTGTAACAACCTAAAGCTATGATCGGCTTACGTCTATCTCTGTCCACGTGCTCGAATCAAACCTACACTCTGTACCGTACATGATTAATGGACTACGACAACGGGATAAGGGATTAGTGAGGTGACATTCTTCTTACTCTATTTTTTATTTGTATAAAAAATAGAGTTAGAAAAATATTGGTTTTCTTATGTTGAAGTTGTAGTGTGGATATATTGTTTATTTTGATAGTAACTTGATGAAATATCCATAACTTGGATTTTTTTGAGGAATTATGGATTTGAAACGTTTTGTTTTTTAAAGGCAAACAAATGCATATTGCTCTCAAATTCTCATACAAAGCTGACCTAAGCATAGGTCCGTTTAATAAATCGCTATAAAATCTGAGATCTATCTATAAATGAAAACGACATCTCAAGATCGATCTCAGACTTAAGAGCGATTTATAAATACCTGAGATTGAGTATTAGTAACATATTTCCGAATTATAGTAGAAACCTACTATAGTTCGAAAATATAATAATAAACTTTTGTTACAACTTTAAAACAATTTTATATATTTGTTTGAGCTTGCTTCATTTACAATAAATTATTCATTTAAAGTGAACTAAATTCATGAAGGGTTTTAGTATTTGTTCAAATTAATAATATAATTATAAAAAAATATATTGTTATCAAAATTTGCACTAATTGGCAACCGAACTTAGAGTAGGTTACCTAGATTTTAGTAGAGTAGCTTTGGTTCCATTCAGGTTCCGCTTAGTCCAGTTTTATAAAAAAAAACTATTATAATTTAAAACAATTTAGTAAAAGTTTTATAAAACATGTCGAAGCAGATTTTACAAGTTTCGTAAATCAGCCTCCGCCGGCCACAATAAGAGCAAGTCATCTTAAGCCTAATACAAATAGCTCATTTCAACGAAAGTGGACTAAGATTGTAGTCCACCGGAGTAACGCATTTCAAAAATCACTCTGCTATATATAAAGATTCTCTGTAAGTATATCTTATTGCTTGCCTTTCAAAAATATATATAATTCATAAAGTTGCATATATTTTGAATATTTATTCATTTGAATACATTTTATTTTTTTGTCTTTATAGAAAATTAGAGTGGAAATATTGAATAAGATATGATTTCAGTATATCATGGCTATAAAAGCTCTCTACTTGCTATTACACATATTCGTTCAATAGGTTTTAAATATTGTCCAAGTATGATTATGAAAAAATGCAATAGTAGGACATAGAAAAATATTTTATAATTTTTTTCTTAGAAAAATCATTCTATATAAATATTATATCAGAATCATGAAGATATAATAATGCAATATAGGAGTAAATATAGTATAGTATAGCAACAACTATATACAGTCCTAAAGCTCGTAATGGTCTTACGCGCATTACGTTATTTTTGAGTGGTTTTGTAGAGAACAAAAAACAGAGACGATTTGAGTTATGTGTGGAACATTCAGTCTTAATAAATCAACGAGGAATGTGCTTCAAGATAATGGAAACTAACATTTTGTTGAAAGCTCCTATATTAATATTATTATTAAAGTATTAAATATTTATTTAGTTATAGGTGTTCTTTTTTATTAATATTATTGCGAATAATCAACTATGGTAGTTGCATATTATAACAGTCAGTAATGCAATTTGTATCCCGTACATAGCAGGGTAGGCAGAGGGAACCTGGGAGCCTAGTGCTAAGATCCTTTCCCCACTTTTCGTTGAATTGTGGAGGATTGCGTGATGAATGACTGAACACAACGGAATGATTCCACAATTAAACCTCTTCGAAGAGCGAAAATATTAAATATTCCATTTCCTCGAGTAGAAATGGAAACCACAACCTGTCTCATTTACAATGATAATAATGGATATATAAAGACGAAGTGGAATTTAGAGCGATATGTATTTGAAATTCTCTACCTATTAAAATATCAAGAATGTTAAATGTCTATTGTGTATTATCGGTCCAAATATAGTAACAACTACTTATGATAAATCTTATGAACTAGATACGACGGATATTAAAATAGCTTAGGTTATTATATGGTTCCTAGAGGTTCCTAGTCGTGGCGCAGGGACACAAGCGTGCGGGTTCGATTCCCAGTTGAGGAAAATGAAATATTTAATATTTTCTTTTTTTCGCTCAGGTGTCTGTAGAGTTCCACTATTTAATGATCGCTAAAGTATTACCATACTCCATGCATCCAGAATTCGGAGAAAAATGGGAAGGTCTTATACGTCTGTACGGCGTGAAGCTGTCTGGTTCTTAGAATCTTAGAATAAGATCAAAAATTATACACTACTTTATAACAATATATAAACGAGCATCTTAATACAGTAAATTATTAACTAATTGTGTGTTGAGTGGCGGAACCCAACGCCGCGCTTCGCCTCGACAAAGCGAAGACATGAAAATATAAATTCAAAATTTAAAAAAAAAAATTTCTTCGAGTAGTGATCGAACCTATAACCAGCCGCGTTTACCATCTAAGTATATACATCATGTTTCTTATTTATATATTAACGGGATAATTTCTCGCTAATGGATCAGACACGGTCGAAGCCGAATTAAGAAAGGTCTAATTACAAAAGTAAATAGTTATTTCATCATAAGAATTTTGTGACGTTTTGAGTGCACAAATATTTTTTTATATTATATATTTTTTTGATAAGTGTTATTTAGAACTGAATAATTATTACTTATATTGTTAAAAAAGGTTTTAGATCTGGGTTTTGTTTTTATATCCTATTTTCATATGGCTTTGATTATTAAATTACTTTTTTTTTCAAGTTCACGTATCCCACATGTAGCAGGGTAAGAAAATGAAAATATTAAGTACTTCATTTCCTTGAGTGAGAATCGAACCCACGACCTGTCGCGCTTATAGTCACACGCTTATGTTCCTGCGCCACTACTGGCCTCATAACTTCTATTAACTAATGAAGCCGTATGAGAGTTAGTTTTTCAAGATTATATGTAAAACATTTGTATTACAATCTCAAAATTATTATTTAAAGTTAATTTGAATTTCGCTCTGGTGTCGAGGTCGTCTGGTGCCAGAATTCGGCCGAAAATAGGGAACGGAGTATCTTAACACGAGGTTCCCTTCGCTTACCCTAAGCTATTAATTTGAAATCCACACAAAAAAGACGACAAAATTAAATCGACACAGATATTTTTAGCGTATGTATATAATATCACTTTTATCTATTTAATATTAAATGTAAATATAGATACGTACGTACGTAAAAGTAAATATATTTATATATATATATATATATATATATATATAGATTTCATATTACGACACTATTCTTTAGCACTTCCTACGTCACTGTATAAACAGGCCAGTGTGAAACGTCATTATTTAGCACCAATTACCATATTTATTAGTTATTACATACGTTAAGTACATAACTACCGAAAAAATATATTTCGTTTATCAGTTACAGGTTAGTTTTAAATTATTTTTTTAAAATTTAGACTTAGTTTTTTTAAAAATAATTTTATATTATAGGTTTAAATAAATTAAAAGCTCTTTAAATATATCTAATAAATATAAAGTTTAGTTTAGTTCATATGAAATTAGCAGTTTTTGCATATTTAGAGCACTTACATAATTATTATAACACGCAATGCCTCCAAAATTCGGCGGAAAGTGGGGGACGGCGTGACTTAACACTAGGTTCCCTCTGCCTTCCCTGCTGTGTGCAGGATACAGCGTGAAGCTGATTTTTTTTAATAATTATTATGATTTCATATTATTTTTAGCATTTTAAAAAAATGAATAGATTTAAACTTTGTTATAAACTGATCTAATTTTAGTTCTAAACTTTTATGAACTTTTATTTTCCAAAATTTAACCTTATTTTGGTTAACTTCAAACTTCGTCATAATTTACATACATACTCGTATGCGTGAAGTGTAAATTTTGTAGGTAACTTGTAACGTAACGGTTGCTGTGTACGTAGTGTTGTCGTTATGTCACGAAAAAATTATAATATATGGCTTTAGGTCGTAGTGGTAAACGCGATGATTGTGAGTTCGATTCCTATTCGGTGGAATGAAATATTAAATATATTCTTTTCCTCGCTCTGGTAAAGAGGCAACGCGGCGTTGAGTTCTGCTACTAATGCAATGCCTTGAATTTGATGGAAAGTGGAGAACGGCTAGGGTCCCAGGTTATGCTTATTTTATATTCTATATATTTTACTATGTTTAGTAATTGTTTTTATTTATTATATTATTGGTTTTTTAAGTAACTTCATTTTAAAGTATGTAAGTACCTATATATATATATTTCCTGAGTATTCGAAGCACATACTATAAATAAATGAATATAAGTAAACAAACCTCGTGAACATGATTGTAAGGCGGGCGTGACAGTGGCGTCCCGACGTGTCACAGTTGTCATCATTGACGCGCCACCCCTACAGCCAGGCACGCTCTAACACCTGCAAAATAAATTATGAATATGAACTAACGAAGGAAAGAGTCCAGTTCGTGGCGCTGATGTACAAGGGTGTGATTATAACGCGAGGGTTGTGCGTTCGATCCCCACTCGACACAATATTAAAAGGATTTTTTTTATAAGCATATCTTATTAAAAATATGTTAATTTATACAATAACCAGCGAAATTCAAGTCATAACCAATATTTCCTGATGCATCATTACATAGCAGCCTCATTGGCTGTTCCATATATGGTAAGTGATAAATCTTCCTCTTAAGTACTGCTAAAGATGGTATGCTAAAAGTTTATCAAACACTTTAATTGAAGCAACGCCAATCCGATGTGGGTATTTGGAAATCCTGAAATGGTGATGGGCGTGGTTTATTAATACTTGTTGATTTGACTCTAATAGCTACTATTTTTAGCTATCGAATGATTTGGTTATAAATAGTCGTAAATAGTTAATTATATACTTTTCTGTTTTTGTTTTATATAAGCATTATTTTAACCATATATAAAGTTTTTGTAACGCCATAATTGGATTGGATTTTAATTATTTTAATTTTTCTGTTCTGGTAGGTAAAGCGAACCGAAGGAGGTTACTCAAGAAGTGCCTTAGATACAATAGCTTGAACATTTGGAATGAAGTGACTAAACGGAGTGTCCTCATTAGGGTTCCTTATGTTATATGTAAAGATGGGAGAAAGGGTAGAGAAATGTGCATTACGTCACATTATCAGAGTCAAAATTACCAAATGCATCGTTTACAAATGTCAGACGACGAAAAATATGGGTTATTATTATCCGTTGACCTGCAATCATTACATACGGAACACTCGTTGAGTGAATTCGATTCACACTTGACTGATTTTCGAGATAACTAAAAGAACATCCATCCAGAACACACTATCTATAATATATAATTAAAGAAAGCAGAATTATAGAAACTTCATTAACAAATGTAGTTGTTTCAAGACTAGAATAAGAACTGACTGCTACCAGCGTGTCCTCTGAGGCGTTAAGGAGGTCAGATCGGGGCGTCGCTCAACCTAACCAATGTATGTGGTAATGACAGCATCATTCATATTTAGTGGGCTATCTTAAGAAAATATATGAAACAGTATTTGTATATTTCTTGATGAAATTATATTATTTTAAGTTTAATATTAAAAAATAAGAAATTAAATCAGCTTCACGCCTTATTTTTATATTAAAAACTACTAAAGATGGTAAAGGTTTGAAATCCTGAAATGGTGGTGAACGTGGAGATACTAGTGTTAGAACATTCCGTTCGTCATTATTCCACCCAATTCTAGAGATAATGCGTCATGGCGGTCAACGCCACACTTTGCCTCGACACCAGTGCGAAGAAATAAAAATATAAATTAAAATAAATATTTCATTTCGTCGAGTGAAGATCGAACCCATAACCAATCGCGCTTACATTCACGCACTGGGCCAAGACTGGCCTCAAGTTTAATATTATTCAAATTTTATACCGTTGGAATGGAATATAGAATAATCGGTAAAGACGATATCCGTTGACTTATGTGGGCGTTAACCTCGCGAAAACAAATCAGAGTGCGGTAGTTATAATATTTTATTTATGTTTTTAAATGACATTTATTATTATGAACTTGTCAAAATATTTTACGGTTTTTTTGTTTTACCATATTTTTTATCATTGACAGGTGGAAGACATCTTAATGTTTGAAATAAACTTTAGTTTGCATGTTAAGTCTGCTCGCCTGTTTCAGTTTTAATAATTATGTTATAAATATTTATTTAGAGACCACTTGTCGCGCAGGAGCCTAAAATGTGCTGCAAAATTCAACTGGTCGTGGGTTCGATCCCCACTCGAGGAAAATAAATATTTCTTTAAATTTATATTTTCATTCCTTGGCTCTGGTGTCGACTCAAAGCGTATCTTGCACAAAGCAGGCAGAGGGAATCTAGTGTTAAGATACTCCGTTCCCCACTTTTCACCGAATTCTGAACGTTTTGCGTGTTGAGTGGCGGAACACAAAAAGCTTTTTCGTCACAACATATTAATTATTCAATTACTAAAACAACCACTTACAAACCATTTACAATATAAAAAAATACAGAAAATGTCTCCAATCAACCTTAAATGCTTGTAATCATTTTAAATATGCCCTCAGCCTTGTTAGCGGGCTCTGGTATTAGGGGCTCGTTGAAAGCGGCAATTTACTTATCGAAAAATGTATGGACATTCCTAAACGTGTTCAATAATTTTATAGTAATCAATGTACGGTGCTGTAATCTGTACTTATTTATTTAAGTCTTTTATGTTTTATACCAATATTTTATTATTCTAATAATATATATATTAAATTGAAATAAAAACGGAACAGAACGGAAGTGTCGTTTTGGGAACGAAGTGTTTTAACATTAGGTCCCCAGGTTCTCTCTGCCTATTCTGCTATGTGTGGGATACATCTTGAACCTAAAAAATCTCTAGGTCGTTTAAAGCCAATCCTTGGTCGACTGACTAAAAAATAGTAAAATGTAAAATTTTTCTAACATAAAATTTATTAATATTTACTTAGAGCCAATTTAAAAGCCTTGCCACAGTCGATAGAGTCGAAACACTACCACGAAACAATAAATCAATCCAGTCGCGATCAAACTTTCTGCTACTTTGCCATTGATAATCCATATATGGCGGTCCATAAATTGCAGTCTAATAAAAGGAATCTGTGAAACTGTTACACCCGTTGCTAATGCTTATTGTCAGAGTTAGTTAACTATTAATCGACTGAGAGATATTTAATTTTTCTAATTTAATAATAAATTCAATATAATAAAGTTGATGAGATTTTTCTTACTAAAATAAAATTAAATGAACTTCAAGTTCTGACTCGAAATAAACTCCATTGCGTGTGGCGAAACTAAACGCCGAGATTTACCTAGACACCAGAGCGAAGAAAATGAAAATATTAAATATTTCATACGACTAGCCTCATACTTTTTACACATTTATTAATAAAACATATATAAGTCCTAAATTGCGTCTTGTTTAATTTTCTAATAACATACTATATCAACATACAAAATTCAATTCATTTAACAACGATACTTTATGAAGACTATATGATAAATATATTAAAAAATGACTAAGATTTGAACTCACTATCATCGTAAACAGAAAAACAGGAACTGTGCCACAACGGTGTCGATACCAATCCCAACACAATTCCCAGCCCCACCAGAGCAAGTATGTAAACAAAAACACAGAATCCATAGCGATACTAAAGAAACAATATGAGAAACAGTAGATCCTGAATTCTAGCCACTTACAAATCGAATAAAACAACTGATATTGTATTATGGCTGTCTTGCATCTCATTCTCACTTCCTTTCATAGAATATACGAGAACGAGATGGAGCTACTGGTTGAAATGTCATAGGTCATTAGGTCCTTTCCATGTAGGGTTAGCAATATGCCAATATGGAGGCAGCCGTGACTTTTATAGGTAACTCTCGTACAAAAGATATAAGTTAAATGCGTCGATGACCTGAACCGCGTGGTTAGATGACTCTGATAAGGGAACACAGCAAGTGGAGAAATTAACTGTGATTATTTAGAGTTATTGAAACGTTGTACTTGTATGCAAATTGCTTGGGGCTCGTGTCTGTGGCGGTTCTAGATAACGTTATGGCTGATAAGAAGGTCTAGGCGGTTGGGTTAAGGCTAATTAAAAATTATTCTGTGACTAAGATTATTAGCCATAGATAAAATGTTTGTACCGTATGTCTAATAAATATTAATATTTTCAATTTTTTTTTACTTTTAAACTTGTTGGTTGAAGTCCATATATTCAGAATATATTCTAAGAATATCGTAAAGAACTCATTCATTAGATAAGGGATCCACAATAATTTGATGAACGATGTCATATAGCATTGAAGATAGAAAGCACCTGGGAACATTGTGTTAAGACACTCCGTTCCCATCAAGACACTTCCACACACTCACTTTTCGCCAGTTATCATAAATAAAATAAATTAAACTAAAACTTATAGCTTACAAATCTATTTAGACCTTTCTTTTTCAACCGGCAACCGAACCCCAAACCTCGCCCCAAAACCAAAGGTCATTGAACTATCACAACCACGTACCATTTGAACTAAATATGTAAGTATATCTTCTCAGATATACCTCCAAAATTAATAACCGTATAAGAAAACACAGGTTTGTCATCTAAAAGTCATTGGGACGCAGATTCGAATTATGATAAGCGTACATTAGTTCTGGTAGGAAGTAATGGCTAACAATTAGGGAGTCCACGAAACATGGATACGGTAGCTTTTACGAGTTTATTTAGATATAAATAAATAAATAAAATGTAGTGTTCTTATGGTACTGTTATGTTGTGAATTATGGAAGCGGAAAGGCTTTGTGACGTATGTTAATAGAAAAAGAAAAACAAAATAAACTCGTTCGATGTGTTCAGCTCATTTTGCTCTACAGTTTGTTTATGTATTTAAAACAATCATAGAATTAATAGAGGCCAATCGTGTTTCAAGAATTCATTGGAAAATGGGAAACTTAGTGTCTCAACACTAGCTGCTATGTGCGGGATATAGCGCGAAGCTAAAAAAACAATATTAAATATATAACACATTCTTAATTTTGTTTTAGGTAATTTTGAAGTTAGTGGTTAATCTATCTATATATATAAAATCGAAATCTCAGAAAATACATGTGCTAGGAATCTCAAATTTTGCATAGGAGTTAGTTATAGGACGTAGGTGCTCGCTAAGACGGGAATTTGCAATATTCGACTTCTAAGGGGTTGTTTTTGGGGTCGAAAGTTTGTATGAAACTTCGTTACTACAAATTCTGGGAGTCTCAAATTTTGCATAGACGTCACTAGGACGTAGCCATGGAGACAGCAATTAATTTAATAACATAGTTCACGCGGGTGCAACCGCGAGCGGGCCGCTAGTATTATATATGTCTATTAAATAAATTTGAAGCGTATTCCATTTGTTTCTCACATCAATGTATTCTATAGTACAGTTGCTTATGCATGGGCTCTACAAGTGGTTAGGCATTAGAATTTTTAAATTAAATACCAAAGGTCTTGTATGTAGATAAGTTTTGAAATATTAATATTATTAAAGTTTTTTTTTATTATTTACAGTTTAAGTCGTCGTGGTACAGTGGTTTCTACGGATTGTAAATACTATGGTTGTAGGTTCAACTTCACTTTGAGAAATGATTATAGTTGAATTGTTTTCATTTCTTCACCCTGTACTCCATGAGTACGAGAAAAGTGGGGAACAGTGTGCCTTAACATTAGGTTCCACTATTTGAGTTCCGCCACTCTTCACGCAATGCTGCCAGAATTCAGGGGAAAGTGGAGAACGGAAGTGTTTCAAGAGTAACGGAATGTCTTTGCACTAATATCCCAGATTACCTATGCCTAACACATAGCAGGTGTTGAAAAAAAAACACAAAAAGAAAACAAAACCCCATACAATATAAAGCACCTGGTACGCCTTGATAAGTTTTTAAAGTACATTAACAGAATAAAGTGGATCCTCGTTAAACAAAGACCACCTGCCAACCCTCTCTAAGTGATCGCTAATGAAACCTCTCGCGCCCTGTCCTCGGCCGGTGCTAATGTGTAAAAATGCGGGGTAAATAACAGTGTTTGGATGGTTAACATTGTTTTTTTGAGTTTTTAAGTTATTTTAAACTGTTTTTTTTTCTTAGGTTTAGACATTTATACCTTCTTTAAGACAAACAGAATATTTTTAGTAAACTATTTAAAACATTTTAGTAAAAACACTATTAAAAATTATAGCAACCCTCTGGTGGCGTCTCTCCCTTGAAATACACTATTTAGCTACTAACCTGAATTACTTTCGTACTCTTATAACACTACTATTTTAAAGCCAATAAATTAGTTAATTCAATAAAACAGTTACTTTGTATCAATTTCGTCGAGCAAAATACTTAATAATATTGACATAAGTTTTTTATTTATGAACTGCTAAAAGCAAAACAAACTCTACCTTCTTTAATACTAAATGTTAAAGGAGGTTTACCTAAATACAATAGTGAAAACTGTACTTAAAGTAGTTAATCTCTTTCTTAGATTAGAGTGCACAAACGCACAGAAAAACCTATAAACAGACAAAAAAATTAAAATTATAATTTTTACTACATTGATACATGCCTCCAATTAGATAAGAGATTTTTCTTATAAATTTTCCCATATACAGACAGCGATTAGTTATAATTTTATTATATGTATAGATGTACAAAAAATAAAAACTTCAAAATTATATTACATATTTATTAACTTGTCAAAGCACACTTAAACTCATACAATTACGCCTACTCGAGCACTTATGTAAACAAAAGAGGTATAATATGAAATTAGCTTCACGCTATATCCCGCACACAGCAGGTTAAGCAGAGGGAACCTTGTCCTAAAACACTGATCTCCAATATCTGCCGAATTCTAGATGCATTGCGAGGCGGAACTAAACGCCGCGCCGCCGAACCAAAAACCTGCGCTACCACTGGTCTCAATTAATATATACCTACAAATACCTATAAATATTTGATTATATCCTTATAATAGAATTAAATAATATGCTTATTATAAGGATGTAACCAAAAATGGTTAGTCAGTTGTTTAAGAATGCATTGGTAGATGACCTCATGCATATCAAACTTATCATCTAACTCGGAAATATATCCTGGATTGGTAATATTTTTCCCATGCAATGATGATGATGATGATAATGAAGGTGATGTAATCGCTTTAATAATTTATTTATAGATTGTAATGAAACGAGGATTCTAATTACCTATAAACTTGTATAAATGTTAAATTTATTTATATAAGATTTTTCTAATAGCTGTGTGTTTATGGCTTAGGAGTTATATATTTTCATATCAGCTTCACGCTGTATCCCGCACAGAGTAGAGTAGGCAGAAGGAACCTAGTGGGTAAACTCGGTTTATTTACCTAGAGTCCTAGACAATAACAAATCTTATAGAATGAAAGAACTAGGAACAAACTATATTATCCATGTTATTGAGTTAAGGCACATTTTAAACGTTTAGTATATTTTTTATAACTTTCTGAACTAAATGAGAGTAAAATTCAATTGCATATTTTAAATTACTTTACTAATTTGAAAAATCTAATTTGTAAATTTGTACAATAGCTTCAATTATGGGAATCGAACTTGCAACCATAACGTTCCAGCTGCATTACAAGCTCATCTTAAAGAAACTATATTTAAAACCACATGAGGTCAATAACAAATGTCGTTAGACATTCTTATTCTGATGCATCAGGGAAAGGAATCACATGGATGCCAAGTTAAAAATAAGAGGATAAAACGTAAACGAGATGCGCCCGCGCCGCGTACGCAAAGATCTCGGTCAGGCGGGAGCCAACTTCTTTTGTTTCCAACCTCGAATCAGCCAGTGTTTCGAATCTAGATTCTGTTTGTTTTCCTTTTTTTTATCTTTCTTTCCTTTTTTTTATCTGTATTTTTCTTTATTGTCTCTGTGCGGGCAGTATGGGTTCTTAACAAAAAATAAACGGTGGCTTATGGCTCCCCATTGATATGCGAGTTTCGGATTGAAATTTAAATATTTGCTGGCATAGTCGACGGCTATTCTCTTTTTGATATCACTGTTGCCATCTTAATATTTAATATGTTACTCAGTAACGTTGAGAATTGCAATCGGAATCGAACCTTGTACTTTTATGTGATTTCTATTTTCATAGGCACATCATCAGATGCTAGCCTTTTGTTTGGTAGAGGTACTACATATCTATTAATAATATTTTTAAAAAATCTTGCTATTTTTTTTTATCTTTGTTAATCGGATTCGTATGCTTGTATCTACTACAATTATTGTAGAGTTTGGTAAAAATTCTAAATAAAAGTTGATAAATATGCAAATGATTTTCTCTACGTTTTGGAATAAGAAAAGTTGAAAATACTATTACGAAGCTAAATAATTTATTCCTTTTCATAGTTTTTCGCTGTATCCCATATATAGTATCGTAGGTAGAGCAACACGCAGATAACCTACTGTTGACTGGCGAAACTCATTATCATATTTTGTTTTGTTACCAGAGCTAATCCCCCAAGTGGGAATCGAACCCACCACCACCGAGTCAGACGTCTAATTACCACTAGCACATCACTAAAAACGGTACTATTAAAAATAAGATGTCAGTTCAAAAAGACAAGCACTGGTAATGGACGAAATAACTTTAATTGCATTTCACGGAACGGGGTTCAGGGGGCAACATTAGAGATGTGACCGTTCCGCTGACTGCGCGTGATAGGGTTCACGAATTATTAATAATATTTAATTTTTTTTTATTACTTTTACTTGTTTCATGTATATTTATATGAAATTATTAATTAATAGTAATAATTAGTTGTACGGTTTTTGTGGACACCTTTATTATATTATGTTTTTTTTCTTTCCAGAAATCTTTAAGATGGATATTGTTAAAATACTTTGCCCCCTTCTTTCCAATTTATCGTGTTAAGTCGTATGTTAAGTGACAGTACATAACGCAGCGCTTTTCCTTCTTAACAACATATAAATATGAATTATTCCCCCGAATGGGAATCGAACCCACAAATGTCACGTATACTTTCAAACGCCATGCCGCTGAATCACAACGGCCTNTAAATACCAAAGGTCTTGTATGTAGATAAGTTTTAAAATATTAATATTATTAAAGTTTTGTCTGGAGACTGTCTGCTTATCGTTTTTTTTTATTATTATTTACAGCTTAAGTCGTCGTAGTACAGTGGCCTCTACGGATTGTAAATACTATGGTTATAGGTTCAACTTCACTTTGAGAAATGATTATAGTTGAATTGTTTTCATTTCTTCACCCTGCACTGCACGAGTACGAGAAGTTAGAGGTTCCACTACTTGAGTTTTGCCACTCTTCACGCAATGCTGCCAGACTTCAGGGGAAGTGGAGAACGGAAGTGTTTTAAGGATAACGGAATGTCTTAGCACTAATATCCCAGGTTACCTATGCCTAACACATAGTAGGTGTTGAAAAAAAAACACAAAGAAATCAAACCCATACAATATAAAGCACCTGGTACGCCTTGATAAGTTTTTAAAGTACATTAACAGAATAAAGTGGATCCTCGTTAAACAAAGACCACCTGCCAACCCTCTCTAAGTGATCGCTAATGAAACCTCTCGCGCCCTGTCCTCGGCCGGTGCTAATGTGTAAAAATGCGGGGTAAATAACAGTGTTTGGATGGTTAACATTGTTTTTTTGAGTTTTTAAGTTATTTTAAACAGATTTTTTTTCTTAGGTTTTGATATTTATGCCTTTTTAAGAAGAAAAATAGAGAATATTTTTAGTAAACTATTTAAAACATTTTAGTAATAACACTATTAAAATTTATTGCAACCCTCTGGTGGCGTCTCTCGCTTGAAATATACTAATATTTAGTTACTAACGTGAATTACTTATTTAAAGAAAAAAACATATTTTTTTTTCTTTAAAATTTATAAGTACTAAACTTAAAACTTAATAATATTGACATAACTTTTTTTATTTATGAACTGCTAAGAGCAAAACAAACTCTACTTCCTTTAACAATAAATGTTAAAGGAAGCTTGCCAGAATACAATAATGAAAACTGTATTTCATTATAAGAATGTATCAGTTAGTCTGTTTCTTAGATTAGCGTGCACAAACCGATAAACAAACAAATATTAAAAAAAATATTCTTACTGCTACATTACTACATGTCCGCAATAAACAAATACCTATAAATATTTGGTTATATCCTTATAATAGAATTATGTAATATGCTAATTAGAAGGATGTAGCCTAAAAATGATTAGTCAGTTGTATTAGAATGCATTGATAGATGACCTCATGCATATCAAATATATCATCTAACTCGGAGATATATCCTGGATTTGTAATATTTTTCCCATGCAATGATGATGATGATGATAATAAAGGTGATGTAATCGCTTTAATAATTTATTTATAGATTGTAATGAAACGAGGATTCTAATTACCTATAAACTTGTATAAATGTTAAATGTATATAAGATTTTTCTAATAAGATTTTTCTATATATATTTTATCAGCTTCATGCTGTATTCCGTACACTGTAGGTTAGGCAGAAGGAACCTAATGGGTAAGCCCGGTCTATTTACCTAGACTATTTTCAATAACAACTCTTATAGAATGAAAGAACTAGAAACTAAATATATTGTACATAGTTTAGGCACATTTTAAACGTTTACTATATTTTTCTGAACTAAATGACAGTAAAACTGAATTGCATATTTTAAATTATAATTAATAGTTTACTAATTTTTAAATTTGTACAATAGCTTCAATTATGGGAATCGAACTTGCAAACGTAAAATTCCAGTCACATTACAAGCTCATCTTAAAGAAACTATATTTAAAACCACATGAGGTCAATAACAAATGTCGTTAGACATTCTTATTCTGATGCATCAGGGAAAGGAATCACATGGATGCCAAGTTAAAAATAAGAGGATAAAACGTAAACGAGATGCGCCCGCGCCGCGTACGCAAAGATCTCGGTCAGGCGGGAGCCAACTTCTTTTGTTTCCAACCTCGAATCAGCCAGTGTTTCGAATCTAGATTCTGTTTGTTTTCCTTTTTTTTTATCTTTCTTTCTTTCTTTTTTTTTATCTGTATTTTTCTTTATTGTCTCTGTGCGGGCAGTATGGGTTCTTAACAAAAAATAAACGGTGGCTTATGGCTCCCCATTGATATGCGAGTTTCGAATTGAAATTTAAATATTTGCTGGCATAGTCGACGGCTATTCTCTTTTTGATATCACTGTTGCCATCTTAATATTTAATATGTTACTCAGTAACGTTGCGGATCGCAATCGGAATCGAACCTTGTACTTTTATGCGATTTCTATTTTCATAGGCACATCATCAGATGCTAACTTTTTCTTTGGTAGAGGTACTACATATCTATTAATAATATTTAACAAAAAAATTGCTAAAATTATTTTTTTTCTTTTAATAACTCATCATACTACAATTTTACAGTTTGGTAAACTCTATGTTTTGGTAAACTTTAAATGTTAATGCAGTAAAAGTGTCTAATTCCAATATTTTTTTCGTTTTCGTAGCTTTACACTGTATTCCACATAGCAGAGTAGGCAGCGAGATCCTAGTGTTACATCACCCAATTTCTCAGTCATTGCATTTTGAGTGATGAAACTCAACGTTATATTTTGTTTGTGCATATGTGACCAGAGCTATTAAATGAAATTAATTCAATCCTACAAATGGGAATCGAACCCACCACCACCGAGTCAGACGACTAATTTATTTATCACTCAAAACGGTACTGTTCCAAATAAGATGTCAGTTCAAAAAGACAAGTATCTACTAGTAATGGACGAAATAACTTTAATTGCATTTCATGGAACGGGGTTCAGGGGGCAACATTAGAGATGTGACCGTTCCGCTGACTGCGCGTGATAGGGTTCACGAATTATTAATAATATTTAATTATTTTTTTATTACTTTTACTTGCTTTATGTATATTTATATGAAATTATTAATTAAAAGTAATAATTAGTTGTAAGCTTTTTGTGGCCATCTTTTTTATATTTTGGTTATACCGTTTGCAGAAATTTTAAGATGGGTATATTTTTATAACACTTTGCCCACTACTTTACTATTACTAGTAACGGTACATAACGCAGTGCTGTTCCTTCTTAATAACATATAAATATGAATTATTCCCCCGAATGGAAATCGAACCCACAAATGTCACGTATACTTTCAAACGCCGTGCCGCTGAATCACAACGGCCTCAAGAAAGCTTATATTTTAATATTTGGTTCCGTAGTCGTTACTGTAGTTTACTTTGAACTTATAAAATGTGGTTATTAAATTCAACCAGCCAGTCGACAAACCTATAGTTAAATATAGCTAAATATAACATTTTGCAGAAAAACAAAATATTTTATTGACATTATAATATACAGATAATTGAAAATAGAGACAGCCCTAGAATCGTATTTTTTTTTGGTAAAATCGAGAATGGTGATAAGAAATAAATAGTATGAAAAATCGTTCACCAACAGATTTGCCACGCGCGATCCGGCTTGTGTCATTTGACGTTGGCGCGCCAACATAATTATATCATTTATATCAAGTCTCCTATATCTCTGAGTATATATAAGGACATATTTTATATATCCATGTCTATATATAGAAAGATATTTTTAAAGTAACCCTTTTCTTGAGAGGCAAAGAAATCAAACTGTTTTTTTTATTTTTCATCCATTCCTTTTCCTTTTTAAAAAAAATATTTTTTTTGTCCTTTTTATTTTGTTTTAAACTTCACGCGATATTTGGCACAAACCAGGTAAGGACATAATTAGACACTCTGTTTCTTATTAATATATTTCCGTTTCTCACTTTCCGCCAAATTCTTGAGGAATTGCGTATTTATTGCCTCGGCAAAGCGCGGCGTTGAGTTCCCCTTGTGTTCATCTCCAGTTCTGGAGACGAGTCAATAAATTTATTAAGTACTTTATTCCCCCGAGAGGGCATCAAATCCACAGCAGTTGTTTTTACAGTCGCACGCTTTTGCACTACGCAGCACGATGACCTCTAACTTTTCCTTTCCTATTTTTAAAAATGTACCTTTGTAAGTAAAAAAGTCATCGCACCCAGTATTAAATTTTCAATCAAATGGTACATAATAAAGATGTTAAGATGTTAGTTAAATATTGCTTGATATCTTTAAGAAATTCTTTAATTTAACGTTAACCGCATATAAGGGGTTATTCGTGGCGCAGAGGCACAACTGAGTTCTGCCAACCTTGGGAATTCGGTGGGAAAATAGGAAACAGAGTGTTTTAACACTAGGTTCCCTCTGCTTTATGCGGGATACAGCGTGAAGCAAAAACAACATATATGTACTTAAAAATAACTAAAGTTAATAATAGAATTATATTCATCCATATAGAGCTATTCTTAACGTACAAATTAAAATAATGCAATTGGTTTTTCTCAATAATTATAATTAATATATTGTTACCATAAATCCTTTCACTTATATATAGTTGAAATGCCTGTGGTTATCAATTACAATTCTTTGAACGTATAATCTTTAATGGATGCTGAATTAGTTTACATAACAAATATTTTAAAGAAAAAAAATCAGGTTCACGCTGTATCTCGCACATAGTAAAGTAGGCAGAGGAAACCTAGTGTTACGACACTCCGTTCTCCACTTTCCGTCGAAATTTCAAGGCATTGTATGTTACGTGGCTCAACGCCGGGCCGCTAGCAGAGCGAAGAAGTGATACTTCAATAATTATTCAATCCATTGAGTGAATCGAACCTACTATTTGGCTAAATGTACGTCATAATGACGTCGTCATTGCTTTCAATATTGTGCTTTTATTATACAATTTATATGTATTCATAATAAATTCAGAAGAATAACTGAATATTTAAATAAATCGTATTATCTAAAGCAACAATGTTGACAATTCTCACGTCACGGTATTATGACGCAGTTGGGTCACTAACTTAAGCTGTACTTAATAGTCTCTATCTCTTCAATAGTATTATTTTCTCACTCCTTTTCTCGTATAGTTGGGTAAACACTAAAGACTTAGTGTCCAAACACTGTATTTTCTACCGCTATAGGAAATTGTATACATTATATTGATTGGTTTAGATAAACATCGTTCTTCGTCTAATCAGAACCCGTAATAGAAATCAAATTTATTACGATCATATTCTCTTTACATTTAATCCACAATCCACGCAAGACTATTATAAAAAAAAAATAATATAAAAATAACAATGCTTACTAATTTTAACTATTACTAGGAAATAGATACATATGTACGTCAATTGTAATAAAAATGGTTCAGGATTACCCGAGCGCCTGACCCAGCAAAAAATACCAGATTAATAGATGCGTCATGCTTTTGACCTATTAAATACAAGTATATTATTGTAATATAAAAACCTGGCTTACGTTTACAATATTAAATGATAAGCTGAAGTGGTGTCTATTTTTAGAAGAGTTTTCGATTAGCAATCGAAGAATAAGAGGAACTGAGTTTTGTTGGTGTCAAACCTTTTAGGGTTTTTAGGGTTCCGTACCTCATAAAGGAAGAATGGAACCCTTATAGGATCTCTTTGTTGTCTGTCTGTCAAGATTGTTTATCTTGAGATCGCGTGGAGGTAAGCTTAAATTAATATCAAATATTTAGGTCTATGGTTCCTTGAACAACGCAATTAATAGATTACAAATGGATATTTATGCATCGGTTTTTCTGCATTTTGTATGGAATTCGTGGCGTATACTAAACCTATAAGATCCTTTCCGTGGATCTACAGTGGCCATGAGTTTCTTTGCCTGTATCTTCTCATGAGCTCAACCATTTATTTGAACGGGCTTTTTTCAAGTCAAAATTTTTTTTTGATTATTTTGTTTCGCATTTTTTTGTACTTTTATGACATGTCCAAGTAAATGTTAAGCATTTTTATGGAATAAAGATATTCGGACTTCGACTTTGACTTTGACAGTTATGCAATTTGGCACGAAGTGAGAACTTACAATAAAGAAAAAACTTCAAAAAGTGAAAAGTTATAGACATTTCCAGGAAAAATATTACAAGCTTATAATTTTAGTTAATTTCACACAATATTGCAATGCAAACTTAAGTTCAACTTTTATAACTCAACTTTTACTTATAAAAGTTAACCGTTGCGGTGGTGACCCCGTTGACCTACGACCCTGAAATTCGTACGGAAGCCTCTATAGACGACTCTGACTCGCCCTTGACTGGTTTTTTTTTAGATATATATTTTATAATATTCCGTAACATCTTATTCTGTTGAGCATAGAGTGAGAGAGAGCAGAGAGAGAGTTGAGAGCACTCTATAGTTTGTTAAAGCAGCGCTATTATATTTCTCAGTTCCGGAAACACTGCAAATAAGTTTTGAGAAAATGTGTAGTATTAGTGTTGTTCTAAAAATAAAGAAGACAGTTTTTACTAAGACTTATTTTTAATTCTAATTAATTTAGATAGAATTGTGATAATTTCTTTATCATTCATTTAGTGATATAATTATTCTTTTCATTAACAAGCAAATGGTAGAGAAACATGAAATAAATGGAGAATTTTGTCACTAACTCGGGTTGTCAATAATAATTTTCTATAGTAAATCTTTTGCATAAAATATAAAGTAAGTTAATTATACGCACATCAGAAATACTATAAGGAAGTTAGTGTTCTTCCAATTGTAGGTATATTTATAAATATAAAATAGATAAGCAGAATCGCATCTTATTTCATTTATTATATTTAGTATGACGATATAATATTTATTATAAAGTTTTCCACTTTATAATTATTTCACTAAAACCTCGAAATTCGGTCTGTTTGTTAAAGTTATGTTACCATTTTTTTTGACATTATCTACTAAGAACATAATGAAATTGGCGAACTAAATATACTATATTAATTAAGTTTAATATAGATATATATACCTTTCAGCTTCACGTTATTTTCTTTATATCAGGATAAGCAAAGAGAACTAAGTCTTGAGACACTCTATTCTTATTTTTATCAGTGTTTAAGACATTACGTTTTGACAAAGCTTAAAGCGGCATTTCGACGTACCAACTTAGGGAAATGTCATAGGTTATAGACATCGCTTTGATATATGGTTTACGTAATTTTTACGGTAAATAATGAAATTAAAAATGGTTTAATAAGTAATTCATTAAAAATATAAATAAGTACATCTTACCGCTTAGAAAACAGAAGCAGTAAAATCCTTTTTTTTACTTCTTGTTAATGAAAATTCAATAGTTTACAAGTTTACACGATTTCAGTTCACACTTCTAACGAGTTATAATTCACGCTCTTGCACACATAACTAACCAAACATCAGTAGACCTTACAAAACGTTTAGCACTGAAATTCGGAACACTCTAACACATATTTACTTATTATCATAATAACAAAAAATATGTCACTTCAATCCTCTCCATACACCTTTAAAATATACAAAAAAAAATTAAAGTACTATAGTATACTAAACTTCTACGTTTTACAAAAAAAAACAGTACTATAGCATAAACAACTTGGCTGTATCAAGTGAGGTCTACGCAAAAACGATTGAAAATTCGTTCCATTTTCGAACGAAATCCAATTTGACAATTACGTCGGCTGTCAGATTTTGACAGGTGCGCGCGCGTGTGAGCGTGTAGTGCGCACGAGCATCGGCGCAGTACTGCGTTCGCGCGCTTTTCGACCCACGAAACCTTCTCAACATCTAGAATTAGATATATATTTTCTCACGGAAAGGATTATAATACAGGATATACTCTATGGCATCTTCGCTGACTGTTTCTGTCAGAGTTTTGTTTTCGTTTTGACGTTTGATCTCTTTTTTTTTTTAATTTTAAAAGGGGATTACCGTTTATGAACGTCGGCTTTATGGAGCGTAGTGAATTGCAGTTATGGTTTTTTATGTCATAAGTCGAATGCTTAACGGTTGTTCGGCTATTGTAATCTTAATATTATTATAAATATTTGACCTCGCGTTGTAGAATTGAATTTTATAGTTTTATATTATATTTATTGCAGAATTGGGTAATTTATAATACAATATTTAATTTTAATATATCTTATATTGTTTTTATAACGTTTTCCAGATAAATAATATTTACAAAATATTTTTCTTTATAAATTATAATAATCAAAATTGTTATTACCCTTAACAACTACTTTATATAAAAATACATATATAATTAATGTAAAAAATCAATATTAAACCGCAATCCTTGTGCTATCTTAACAAAAGACATCAACGCACAATGCCATTTAATTTTGGTCACTCTAAAAAAATATTACTTTAAAAAAATGTCAAATAAATTAGGTTAATAATATATTATAATACATTTTATAATTAATACTTAGCTACATATTAATTATAAAAATATAATTAGGGTGCCACCCAAAACGTTCATTATATAATATTGTCAACACGAACTTATAAAAACGTGCGAGCGAGACAAAACGATTTCCGTTGTTCACATTGCGACAATCATTTCTTCTTCAAAGAGAACAGTCGTCACGCGTCACTGCTAAAGACTGCCCACTTAGGTCAGTACGACAAAATATATCTATCTCTCTCTTACATACCGTTCGAGCAGATAATGAGAGAGATGGCGAATACCTTCAGTTTTTACAATTTTGTTCATTTTTTACTGTATATAGATCAATTTTAAAATAATATGTCATTGACCCGTGTGATGTTTTCAACTGTAATAATAAAAAAAAAGTTTTAGTGGTAACAATAGTTCTTATAAATTCGATACGGAAGTATCTTTGCAAGTCAGTTTAAGTAAGAAAAATATAACCAATCATAATAATATTGTATTTAAAAAATGGCTGATAACTGCTAATTTTTTTTCTTTTCTAATAAAGTACGTTATCTAAATCTGTACCTAATCTAATGAACCTACTTGTCACAAAATAAGAATAAACTGATATATTTTTTTGCATAAAATTACAACGTTACGATAGCAAACATACTATAAGTCTAGATGAATTGCTTAGAATATTAGTTTATATACATTCTTACTAGAAATGGCAGCATTCCGATTTTAGTCAGATATTTTATTATAAAGGGAATCCTTTAATTACATCAGTAGAAGAATGTTAAATAATAGATAATTTCTATAAAACTCTTTTTTTGATGTCACTATATCAGTTTTGAGATCTATATACCTAAATAATTGCCTACTTAAAATTCTGAAATCTTAGAAAACTTTTAACAATTATTCTTTTATGTAGAGAACTCTAGAGAAACACATACTGTGTAATTTATATGTATGCAGTTTTCCCGGTATCTTATATTTAGTCTCAAGTTGTATCTCGAACATGGTAGAGTATAAAGAGGGAACCTGGGAACCTAGCGTTAAGAAAGGCCGTTCCCATTAAGACACTTCTTTTCCTCTTCCTCTTTACCGTCTTTTTGTCCCCCTCCGTCGAATTTTTGAAGCATTGTATGTTGAATTGCGGAACATAACGATACATGTTTTTCTTCTCTGTGGTAGGCACCTAACGTAATGTGCATTTTTTTCTTATTGGTAAGAAGATAAAGCGCAGCGTTGACCTCCACTCAAAGCTTGGGTGAAAATTGAGGAAGGAAGTATCTTAACACTAGGTCACCTCTGGCCACCCTGCTATATACAGATACAGAGTGAAGGAAGAAAATATATATATTTTTTACTTACTTTGTATCGTCACTTTGATGAAGAGAGTCACACCTCACGGCTAATGACTAAACAATAAACTTTCAACAAAATATAATATTTAATAAGAGTCTTATTTTAGAGTTTTTTAAGAAATTAAAGGGACAAATTATATTTTTTCGATTTTTTAACTATTTGTGACGATTATATGAATTCAAAATCGAGTTATATCTTAATTACTCCAAGAAAATACCTGCCTGTATAAATAATATTAAAGAGTCTAAAAATAGTGAAGAATCTATTTTTATAAAGAAATCGTCTACCTACTTACTACCTACTAAACCTTATTTATGTCAAAGGGCAGACTAACGTCGTGACCGTGAAAAATTAGAAAGAACCGCGTTAGTTCTAACAAAAACTACGAGACAAAAATAACTATTATATATTAGAAATGTATCGATTGTTAAATGGGCAGCTATTTAGATTATTTTGTAAAGAATTTAGTGTATGTGAGAAATAATTAAAAGTCATACCTAAATGTGATAGTTCTCATTTTAGTCTTATTTTCTTGTTATTTTAATTTTCTTTGATAACAATTTGATAATGAACATTATAATGAACTAAAATGGATTATATTTCTCCATTAAATTTTTTTTGATAACAATAGGAAAATAACATTTTTTTATATATTTATTTCATTTTTGCTTCGCGCTGTATTCTGGACATAGGAGGAAAGACAAAAGGGATCTAGGAACCTAATGTTAAGAAACTCCCTTTTCTAATTAAGACACTTCCGTTCCCCACTTTCCACTTTCGAATTTTTAACATCAAAACAAGCATTTCCTTCAATATCCCCTTAAAAACACAAACTTCCCACTATTTAAAAAAAAAAAATAAACAAATCCTCTCTCTAAACGTCACTAATAGCACACTTTGAACCTGCGATTAGGCATTTGGAATTCCACCATCGATCTACTGTTTCCCACAGCCCGGTTACTGGTGCCCGCGCGAGCATATCTGCCGATATTGAACGTAATTTGTAGCTTCGTGAAGGTAGGAGATTTAGTGCGCCCGAGATATTATACTTACTGGGGAATGTAAACGGAAATTTTCATTTTATGTAAAATTTTTTTAGACTAGTTTCTTTTTTAAATATGAAAAAAAATAGTAATTCAATGTATTCAAATAGACTGTTATAAGCAATTTTGAATCGTCGAATGAGCATATAATCAAAAAGCTACCACCGGTTCGGAAGGCAGTTCTGCTGAGAAGAGCCGGCAAGAAACTCAACAGTTGCTCTTTTCAAAATCAATGGTACAATCTATTACATTAGCTGGCAGCTATCCTGCATTACATTCAATAGACATTAATTCCATACATGTTTGTCCTCTAAATATTCTTGTGATGTAATAAGCTTTAATAGTAAGATAAACATTAAAAACGTAAAAATCGCAAATATTTAAGAACCGAAAATAAAAGAAATCCCCTACAAAATTAAAATAAAACATCGAATTACTGCAATCCACTCGACTGTGACTAGATGCATAGGATTCCGAATTAGACACGATAAGAACGCTACAGATGTAACGGTCTTTTGTACTAATCAGAGTATCTCGTATATTCGTAGACAGGGAGCGTAGTGTTAAAACACTACGCTCCCCATTAAGTCAAATCTGCTTCTCACGTTCCGCTGAATTTTTGAGATATTTCTTTGTTATTTTGAAATTATGATTTCTATTGGTCTCCATGTAAATTAAGTTCCCTATGGTGTTGCTAAAATTTTACCAGAATTTTACCGTATGGCCGAAAGCAAATATAGTCTTTAATAGAATAGAATTTGATATAGAATTAAAAAAGCGGCTTAATATTTAGTAATTAAACTTTTTTATTGGTACAAAAAAAAATACAATTTTAAAATATTATAAAATACAATATTTTTTAATTATATTTATATATGACTAGTGAAATAAAATTTTTTAACGGTTGCGTACCTTCACGAAATTTGTGATATCTCGCTTTAAGTGACTTCCTTAAATTCCTTACATAGTTAAGTGTACCTAAATCGATGTGATTCGGCTGAGCCGTGTAGGTATTTAAAAGGGACCAGCGATAGTGACCCCTTGGAACCTAAAAAAAATGGGTTCCCAATACCTCATTGTAGATCATTCCAAACTGGTTATAGTTAAAGGCAAAAACTCGGTCGTCAATTGTGCCAGATAAAATGCCTTAATCAAACTCCCGTACAAAAAGTAAACTGATAAAAAGTGAATTTTTAAAATAGTCTGGCGTTGTCTGGATCAGGAATTCCGGGATTCCACAAAAACGTATGGGACTGGTAATTTATTTACACAAATCTGATATATATAATATATTTTTTAATTATGTATAATCTATATTAATATAATAAAGGAAATAACGAAACATTTTTCTTAAAAATCTTCAAAAAAACCCAGAAAATTAAAATTAAGTATTACCTAAGGCCAGTCTTGGCGCAGAGGCACAAGTGTGTGACTGTTAACGCAACTGGTCGTGGATTCGATCCCCATTCAAGGAAATTAAATATTTTTTTAACATTTTTAAAGTGTAATTCCATACTTAGGAAAGAAAAAAACTTACTTAGGAAAACGTATAAAATTATCTTTGGGTTGCGGATATACATACATATATTTTCACGCTTGTCGTCTATTTTGTAGAGTAAGTAGACAGGAACTAGTAACGCTAGTACGCTCTGGTGTCTAGGCAAAGGGCGACGTTTAGTTCTCACTTAATACGCAATGCCTTCAGAGTTTCTTAACACTAAGTCCCCTCTGCCTACCCTGCTGTTTGCGGGATACAGCGTGAAGCTGATTTAATTTTTAATCTAATTTTTAACCCTACTAAATATATTTCCTTTCTTTTCTCGCATATCCTCGTATACTATCAGTGATGATACAGAACAGGTAATAAGCTAAAAGGGAAATAAAATTGAATCTAATCTTCGCTAAAGTAATCGGTAAATCAGTTAGAATGCAGACACGTGCGCGGGCGCAGCGAATTGTTTGGTACAGGTAGAGATACCTAAGTATATATATAATATTTTAGTGATGTTCTTCTATTTGCTTTTAATATTTCTATTTGTTAGAAGCCAGTCGTAGCGCAAATGTGACTATAAACGAGATCGGTTGTGGGTTCGATTCCCACTCAAGTAATTTATATTTTATAATTTCATTTTTATTCCTCTGATGACGAGGCATAGTGCAGCGTTAAATTCCACCACTCAATATACTCCCAGAATTTGGCAGAAAATAAAGAACAGTGTCTAAACACTAGGTGTACTCTGCTGTGTATGGATGGAGTGTGACGCTAAAAAAATATCAGTTAGCCAAGTGGATTATTATTATTATTTTTATTAAAGATGACTCGACAGCTCGTTTACATGGCTAAAAATATATTATACATATACAAAGATAAAAAGGCTTGAAGGCATTTCCTTCTTCTTTATATAGAAATATTTAAAAAATTACAAGAATTGAATTTTTATCGATGGTCGGTCAGCCCTGCCGTATAGCGGCGCGTACGCAGGAATCTCTTTACGCATATCCCACTTTCCATTTCCTCACATATAACTGAAGTTTTTTTTAAATTTTTATACTACAGATCCTGCAATAATGTTCGTTTTAAATTTAGAATCTTATATTTAAGATGTATCTTTTTAATATATTTGATATCAATAATGATTAATTCAACACTAAACCAAACTGTCTTTTTAAATATGTTAGTATTGCATTAACACCCTTTTAAAAATATTTGGCTAATTTACTCATACATAATTTAAATATTAAATACTTACACACCTATATCTATAAAAAAATTGTACAATTAACATTTTATTTTAGAAAATCTTTAATATTACAAAAAAAAATAAAGAAACATAGAAACGGCACCCAAACGTCAACCAAGCACAGCATATATATTTGTACACGAATATTTTCTTACAATTCTCATACAGACATGGGATTCCATTCGCATTATGAGGCTGAAGGTATTGTTCCGATTGTTTATAGGACGTGCACAATACCCTGAAATACGCGGTAGTCGAATAAAGAGTATGCAATCAATAAAATATGTCCGCGGTAGGACGACGACGGTATGGTAATATAAGAAATCGCTTTAAACAAACTATTGTTTACTTTAAATAAGAAAAAGACTTGGACATCATGATTGTGCCATATCTGTAAAGGAATAGAAATGCTTATCTATTTCTCTATGTTGAAAGCTTTTGAAAAATTCTATTTCTTTTAGTTTTCGGAAATTTTCTTCTTGTTCTCCATTTTTATTATTATTACTCTTTATTGCGATCAAAATTAGATATCGACAGAATCTTATACAAACTTTTAGTGTTTTTATATATTTAGATTTTTTTTAATTGTTTTTTCATATGGATGAGATAAATAAACAGTGTTGCTACTTGCTAGGGCATATTGCATATTTTAATAGTGTATGACTTCATGCATTTTGAAGGAAGCTTCAAAAATAACATAATAATTTTCAAAAAATTATGAAATTTTCACTTAAAACTAGGAACACTCTCTTGTAACCTAATGAGAGAGGGTGCTTCATTAGTGAACAAACACAGCCGACGTTGCCCCGCAATACATCTTGTATGAGGAGGGCTATTCCACATTTTTTTACGCGTGAATACAATAAGCTTATAATTTTTTTTACACTTCTAATATTTTTCATATGTGGTAGGCTAGACAGAGAAAACATAGTGTTAAGTCACTCTTTCATTTATCTTCCGATTTTAAAATATTGCAGAATGAGTCAAAGTTTACCAGGGCGAGAAAAACAGAAAGTTTTATGAATATATTCAGTTCTAAATTTAACTTTATCAAGCATTATCTTACTAACAAAAAAATATATCCGCCTATACCAGAAACGTTATGTAACAACTTCGCCTCCTTGATCATATGGTACCTATTAACTGAAAGTTATGTATGATATATATATGATTACTTCGAACCGATTAACGTGGCTTACCACGTAGACTACTTATAGTCTATGAAACACAAAAATATTTTTCCTGGTGGGGATCGAACCCACAACCTGCCGCGTTAACAGTCACGCTTCTGTGCCACTGCGTCACGACAGCCTCATATTTGTAATATTTCATTTATTTATTTAATTTAAAACGAAAAGTTTTTAGAATATCCCGTAGAATTTCATCTGTAAAGCAACCTATACCTCGGGAACAGCTTACAAATTGATTGGACGTCACCAGCGTCTGCCGCCTCTGCGCCTGTCACTTTGTCACTCAACAGACTAACAATACAAACATACATTTTCCTATAAAAAACTAAGAAAAACGCAAAAATAACCTTTTTTCCAATGGAATAAAGCGTAATACAGGTTCGAAGAACGCAAATAAACATTTGTAAGTTAGCAATTCCGGTTTCGCGGTTGTTAGGCCAATTTATCAAGAGCGAGACGATAAATGTTATATAGTGAAGGCCTATACTATAAATATATATAACGTAGTGTTAAGATACTCCATTCTCCACTTTCCGTCAAATTCTGGAGGCTTTGCTTTGCATATTGCTTTAACACCAGAGAAAAGCGAAATAATAATGAAAATACCACCACCAAATTAATTTCATTTCTTCAAATGGGAATCGAACCCACACATAACCTGTAGCGTTTATAGTCACACGCATGCATTTACAACCTGGTCTCAAATCTGTATTCAACAAGTTTAAAATTACTTCCAACTATAATTCCAGCATTAGCATTAACCAAATAAATTCACAAACAGAAAGCATTTCGGCGTAAACGCACGCGTAATCTAGTTAAGGCGTACACGCTGTACATCGGTGATTGTTTACGGCGTTAACCCACGCCCTACAGGGCTGTACGCTGTGCGGTGTACGCTGTACGTGCGATACGCAACTTATCTAATCTTATTGCGGCTTTCCATTGTTTCGACGATCCATATTGAATTATTTATATTGCAGTGTCTTTTGATATTGTTTATATAAAATGTTATTATATAAATGGAGTTTAATCAAGTTATTTACAGTGCAATGGAAGTATAATTTCCATAGTAGTGAGGTTAGTCGTGCCACCGCAAAAACTATAGGTTGTAGGTTCGATTCCCTGTAGGATTGCGGTATTAAATTTCGCTACTCAACAATGCCTCAAAAATACAGCGAAAAATGGGGAATCGAGTGTCTTTCTCTACTTAACCTGTTATATGAGGGGATTCAGCGTGAAACTAAAAAACTAAAGAAAAAAACAATTTAAAAATTAAAAAATCAACTTCCAAAATAAAAAAAAATCGATCATTTGACAAATAAAATACAAAAAAGAGAAAAAAAACCAAAAGAAAATCTCTCCTACAAAAGTTTAATCGATTGGTCATAATGCGCACAAGCACGGCCGAAGTCTCATAGCCATAATAAANCAACAGACTAACAATACAAACATACATTTTCTTATAAAAAACAAATAAAAACGCAAAAATAACCTTTTTTCCAATGGAATAAAGCGTAATACAGGTTTGAAGAACGCAAATAAACATTTGTAAGCTAGCAATTCCGGTTTCGCGGTTGTTAGGCCAATTTATCAAGAGAGAGACGATAAATGTTATATAGTGAAGGCCTATACTATAAATATATATAGCTATAAGCAACGGTGGAAAAAGGTTTTAGCAACTTTAGAGTCCTACATCGCGACAGCTTCTAACAACCAGTATAGCGGTATAAATCTGTTTATTTTATTAACGTAGTGTTAAGATACTCTATTCTCCACTTTCCGTCAAATTCTGGAGGCTTTACTTTGCTTAAGATATCCAGAGAAATGCGAAATAAAAATGAAAATATAATACCATCAAATTAATTTCATTTCTTCAAATGGGAATTGAACCCACATCTACAGTTTATAGCTACACGCATGCCTTTACGACTGGTCTCGAATCTGTATTCAACAAGTTTAAAATTACTTCCAACTATAATTCCAGCATTAACATTAACCAAATAAATTCACAAACAGAAAGCATTTCGGCGTAAACGCACGCGTAATCTAGTTAAGGCGTACACGCTGTACATCGGTGATTATTTACGGCGTTAACCCGCGCCCTACAGGGCTGTACGCTGTGCTCTGTACGTGCGATACGCAACTTATCTAATCTTATTGCGGCTTTCCATTGTTTCGACGATCCATATTGAATTATTTATATTGCAGTGTCTTTTGATATTGTTTATATAAAATGTTATTATATAAATGTTTAATCAAGTTATTTACAGTGCAATGGAAGTATAATTTCCATAGTAGTGAGGTTAGTCGTGCCACCGCAAAAACTATAGGTTGTAGGTTCGATTCCCTGTAGGATTGCGGTATTAAGTTACGTTACTCAACAATGCCTCAAAAATACAGCGAAAAATGGGGAATCGAGTGTCTTTCTCTACTTAACCTGCTATATTAGGAAATTACCTTGAAGATGATAAAAAAAATATATAAATTTAAAAAAAAATCAACTTCCAAAATAAAAAAAAGATCATCATTTGACAAATAAAATACAAAAAAGAGAAAAAAACCAAAAGAAAATCTCTCCTACATAAGTTTAATCGATTGGTCATAATGCGCACAAGCACGGGCGAAGTCTCATAGCCATAATAAATATGCAATAAGTTATGGAACGCCGGCAGCCCAGCACCGCTTCGAAGATATAGCTGCTTTTGATTCAGTTTCAATGTTACTGCCGATTCGTTTTGGTGTTTTATCTTTTTGTTTTGTTGAATACGTAGAGTTTGGTCTTTAACAATAGGAATAGATATATGAAATTACTTATTGAGTTCTGCCATTCAACACGCAAAGCCTCCAGAATTCGCCAGAAAGTGGGGAACGGAGTGCCTACTAACTCTCTGCCTACCCTGCTGTGTGCGGGATACAGCGTGAAGCTGACTTATTTAGATGAGGTATTTTGAACACACCGGGATTTGAATTCGCGCCTCTTAGCCCGAGTTTCAAACAAATCGTATAACTTAACAGGTTAGGTCGCCAAAACCTTTTTCATGTATTTATTATTAATTTTTCTATGAACAAAATACTTTAAAAATACATTTTACAAGAAATATAAAATAATTACTCAGTAAATAATAATAAATACAATATAATATTAATAATCTCATTAATTTATTATACACAATGTAAAACTTATGTCATGGCTTCCAATATACGAGTACAAGCAATAAATCACTCCTATCGCTGTAAATAACATTGATTTAATTATTATGCCTAGAGATATAACAACCAGTTAGTGCTCATTTTGCTTGTGTTACAAACTATAATTAAATATTATTATTTTATAACGATGCAAGTTCGATGCAATTGAATATATGTATCTTTGAAGAGATGGAGGTCATCAATTTGCAGTTTTCAAGGATTTGGAACTTGTCCTATATTTTTTTAATAAAAATAAATTAAATCAGCTTCAAGCTGTATTTCGTATATAGCAGGGTAAGCAGAGGGAACCTAGAGTTAAGACAGTTTGCCTTGGTGCTAGAACGAAGAAATGAGAATAGTAATAAATGAGAATTCTTTACTCGATTGGGGTTCGAACCCACAACTGTCATGTTATAGTCACACCCTTGTGCCCATTCTTATATATACTAATAAGACTAACTAACTAAGACTATAATTATACAAGACATTAGTAAGATTGTGCGTTCGAATGCTACTTGGGGTATTTATGTGTAGAATAGAAGTACCAATTATAATATGTTTCGATTTTCTCAGTCTATATAATCAGTATATGAGATGAAACGTTTGTTTCCCATACATAATTTAAAGCGATTTTTTTACCAAGCTAAAAAACTTTTGTAAAAATATTTTAAAAAAAACATTAGTGTTAATAGAAAATAGTTAGAAAACAGTAAGTTGTTATGTATACAATACTTCCTTTTAATTTAGCTAACGTTTAAATACTTTAATAATATAAGACAATGCCTCAGATTTACAAAAATGTTTTTTACTTAATAAAAAATATAACATAAAAATTAAAAATATATATTTTTATTACACCTTACTCCTCTATATTTAACGTCATATAAAGTCAGAGAATTAAATGAGTTCATAATAACGTCATACACCAGTTCTAATTACACGAAGTTACCTGCGATTATATTAAAATTTTATTTTGTTCAGGAAAATACAATTGCAGATATTCCTTGAACACATTACTAATTCTAATGAATAAGCTTCGATGACTTCAAAATATTGATTTTCCTATTGTTTGTCTATGAGGCAAGATTATCAAATTATAAGGTATCTCGTACACAACAGAGTAAGCGGAGGGAACATAGCGTTAAAACACTCCGTTCTACATTTCCCATCAACTTCTGGAGGCATAGGCAGAGGGAATTTAATATCAAAAAAGTATATTCTCCATTTACTACCTTTGTTTTTCCAGAGCCAGAAAATAATAATAATTAATCCACCAAATGGGAATCCAACCCACTAGCATCAAGGAGACAGTGACTCTCCTTCTGAATAACGATGGTATAAAGCAATACTACAATTTAAACAGAGAACTCTTTTCTCTCCTAAAACATATAAGATGGACAAAGATTGCAAAGATAAAACTAAAAACCGCGAGATTGAAACGTCCATAATAAATACACCACGTGCCTTCACAGCTTTAAACATAAAAACGATGCCAGAGGCGAGAATTATGACTACATAAACACCCAATATCGGACGCAGTAAAAAAACAGAGAG
>JAKRZM010000618.1:10380-25855 GCA_036379175.1 Heliconius cydno galanthus
TTGGGTGGTTTAGAAGAAGAAGAGTTAGAAACAACAGACAGACACGAAAAGCGACTTTGTTTTATAAGATATAGGATAGGATAGGATACAGCAGGGTAGGCAGAGAGAACTTAGTGTGTCCACCCTCCACTTTCTGCAGAATTTGCTTTTCGGCTTCACGGTTTACCCCACACTTAGCAGAGTGCAGGAAACGTAGTGTTAAGACACTCCCTTCCGAAACAAATATTCTAAGAAAACTGTCTTACATCCAAATATTTGAATGCAAGACATATTTTTTATACCTTTGAAGCTTCAAAAACATGCAGTTTTCTATCTGCATTACCCGTCGCACTAAATTTCGCGGTACATACGAATATGAGGGCTCTTAGGAGAACTTTGCTGTGCATTTTAAAGTTACCTATCATTTCTACGTATGATTTTTGAAATTTGGAAGAAATTCGACTAAACCAACGTCAAGTAGCATATTTTATACAAATAGCCTGATTGTAAACGCGACGGTTGCGGGTTCAATTGTGTAGCAAAATCCAACGATACGCCAGGCACTCAACGACAGGTTCCCTCTTTCTCCCCGTACCTGCCTACCCGTACAATGTTTCCCAAATGCTTTTTTTATGATTAGGATACATACTGTACTTGGTAAATGGCGGAATGAAAATATGACAGTCCCCCAAAAAGAAATAAAACTTACGACTATCGACATTAAAGTGAGATTCTGTTCGAATACATTTAAATAATATATCTATATTAAAAATAAACATTTTCTTAATGAAATTAAACCATAATAGTCTATCGAGTTCTAATATCCAACACACAATGTTTCCAGAAAATAATTCTTGAAAGAAAAATTCTGATATTTTTCCTTCCAATACTCGCTACTATAAGCATGTTGTTAATTAATTGGACATAGCGTTGTTATATTTTATACAAGCGGCTAACTTAGCCTAGCGGCTCGCTTCGCCCCCATTTTACGGTTTTTCAGGCGTAAATCCAAATACTGCTAGAATTCTGATATAAAAAGCATTTTGCTCTATATTCTCCTCATCTTTGCCAGTGAAAACCTCAAAAAATCAGTTTAGATGTTCTGGAGATTAGACAGGTACAAACGAACTCACAAAAACATCAACATCGTTTGATTGTGTAAAGAGTTCTGTATGCATTTGAAAACATTAATTATTTTATGGACAGTCACAGACAGACATCTCAATTTTATTTATATGTAAATATCTATAGATTAAGTGTTTCATATTATTATATTTCTAGAAAATACTAGAAATTACTAGAATATTCTACTGTATTGGACTTGGGTATGCAATATGTCGTCTGTTATTAGAGATAACTTTGTATTAGTACTCGTAAAACACATCTGTCTCGCGGTCTAATAGTTTTTGTAGTATTAACAGCGGAGGGAGTTGTCATTTTAGATGGAGTTACGTGTAGGTGTATGTATGTATATAAGTATGTAAAAAAAGAAAAAATCTCCACCGTGAATCAGTGGGATGGCAGGCAGGAATGTGTTTGCGTGGAAGTTGTCATAGATTGGAATCCCTAGCTATTTTGCTTGAGATAAATTTGTTGAAAATGTCAAAAAAAATATCGATACACTCTTCCTAAGGTAATTCCGCAAAATAACGAATTTGATTGTCATCGCATGTAGCAGGCTAAGCAAAGGGAGCCTAGTGTTAAGACACTCCGTTCTCCAAGCACCGCTCAGTTATCGGTAAAACACAATACAACCGTGAAAGAAAAATGCTTTAAAACAAATTTTAAAAAAGTTAATACAAATAAAAATATGCTTAAGTTTATTTAACTAAAACATTTTCTATAAGGCATACATTTATAACATAGTTTTGTAACAACAAGTAGTTTAATTCTCACAATTATCCGTGAGAAATGAACCTATGAACTGTTCATGTTAAGTATGCCATTTGTACTGATATTAAGAGTTGGTTCGGTTAACCGCGCTAATCTCAGAAACTAGTGGTTCTAATTAAAAAGAATCTTAATTTATTAGGTAGTCCGTTTATTAATATATCATGTGAACTACGAAAAAACTAGTGTAAATCATTGTAATAGTAACTCACTCTCGTTTCCTGAAAACTTTCCATTTGGACTTGTCTGCATTCATTACATATCGAAGATTGGATAAGCTGTGAAAAGAAAAATAAAATTATTGTATAAAATATAGAGACCGAGTAAATGAATTGTTCGTAAATACGAACGGGAAATCCCGCATTGACAAAAAATAGTACAGCGTTAATTTCCGCTATTCAAAAACGCAATTCGGGGTGAATGAATGAAAAAAAAATAGAAAATATTATGTAAAGATGTAATAAAAAGAACTATAAAATTTTAGGTTAAAAATGCGGCGTTAAGTTCCGCCGGCAGAGAGTTACAATCAGAATTTTCTCTCTAACATATATATTATAAAAAAAAAGATGTTTGATAACAATATACATATATAGGTACCTGGAATTACTTGTTGCTTCATCGATTTTCCGACGGGCGATCATTACTTTGCTCCCCGTCAGCCCCATTGCCGCGTCTCATTAATTTTTCTTGTAAAATTGCTTATTTTTATGCATTTTCAATGGTTTTGTTTTTTATGTTTTAAAACTCACATCGTATACAATTTACTTTAAATTGACAGATTAATACTGACAGTATGAAAAGTGTTTTTAATAATTCAAAGGAGTTTTATGTGCTTTGTTGAATGAAAATATTAAATATTTTTACTTCGAGTAGGAATTGAACCCACACTGTGCTCGTGCCTCTTAATTAGCTATAGCAGCTCTAACTAAATTTTTGAATTACTATGAAATGAAATTTTCTATGAAAACTAGATTCATCCTAAAAAAACATTAGATGCTTGTGTAAATACATAGTATATTTTACATGTAGGTTGCTATCTGCGTTCGTAGAAATTTTGAAGTCTACCAAATAAGCTGAATAAACATGAAATTTTTGATAACTTCCCTTTATTTTAAATTTAAATTCATAATGAATTAAATATAATTTTGTAATATTTACCTATAGAATTTATCGTAGCAGACTATTTTTTTAATACTTCCTTATAATTCCATTTTAGTGTGTCTATTTTCTTTTTTTAGCTTCTGTTGTGCTGCTCTGTAGCCCGCCTACAGAAGGATAAGCAGATGAAATCTATTGAAACAGTCGCAAACAGAGTGAAGAAATGAAAATATTAAATATTTAATTTCCTCAAGGGGGGATCGAACCTACAACCTGACGCGCTTACAGTCACACGCTTGTGTTCCTACGCTACAACTGGCCTCTATTTTAGTGACTAATATAAAGCTTCCTCTGAGCATTCTTCTTTGTCGACACACTTTTTATTCCTATAACGTAATATGTATAACTGTCTCAGCATTAAAAGAGATCTATACAAAGTTTATGTAATAAGTATAACATTTCACTTCAAAGAAGCTCTCAAGAATTATTAATTTCCAATATCAAGAAGTCACGATATTAACACCTTTCCACATACATCAAAAATTCGGTGACAAAATCTAATAAGATCTTAAATGTAATTGATTATATGGAGAAAAAAAACTTTCTTACGAAAATGACAGAGCCCCAATTGACAATTTCAGTGCCTATGTGGTTCCTTTGTCGGTATTGTCACCTGCAAGAATGATTGATACGACGCCCACATAAAGAGGTTAGGGTGTTAAGCCATGAGAGATTTGACAACGGTAAAATATAAATGATTTCGATAATAGGCTAAATGATAATTATTTTAATTATTAATATTATGCTTATTTTTGTATTTTGATTTTCATCTTAATTCATCGTTAGTATAGAAAAACACTAACTTATCCTGAATTATTATACACTTTTATTTCTAATATCCACCGCAATTTAATGTATGCTTTCATTTTATTGTTTGAACCAGTTTGTATATTAAATAATACGTAATTAATAAAAAACTCATTAATTTATTCACAAAATGTAGGTGGCAATATGCATTATATCATCGAGCTGGTCTGATAAACAGGAATAGAAGAACTTATCACAGATTACTAGAAAACCATATCCTATAGCACTTGTAGCACTTGGTGCAGTACGTGCGCCGCGTGTTTTTTATTTATTTGTATTTTATTTACTTAGCATATAATGTCGACTAAGCTAATTTACTTACAAAATGACAGAATTATTTAAGGCAAAGTAGAGTACAAAACATATTTTCTCAGCCTCTCGTAAAATCCAGAAATGTAAGAACATAAAACTTAAAATAAATCGCTATAAGCTTGTGACGTGGAATCCTTCGTAGTTGTACTTCTATTTTTCATAAAGACTAACAAGGCGTAGAATATTTTCGTGGGTTAGAGATATATTACTTTAGTAAATAGATTCGGGGGTTGTATTTTATTATTATGGCCATAAATATGCTGTAATAAAATATATTATAAATATTATCGTCGTAAATTGTTAGTGTCCTGAAAAAAATCTGTCTTAGGTTTTATACGGGTAAACAGTATTTTATAAAAGTAATAGTATTAGCTAAGAGCTTATTAGATATTATAAAGCAAACTAAATTTGTATACGAAATTTCAATTTAATCGTTGGTAGGTAAATTATTTAAGATACCAGATTAGTTTAACATATAATAAGTTATTCATTCAGCTTCGCTACGTAGCAGGGTAGGCAGATAAAATCTGGGAAACTATTGTTAACACTCCTTTTCCATTAAAATTTTCCTTCAGAGTGATTAAATCGAAATACTCGTATGCTGAAATGCCGTTCTGACATAGTGGGATAACTTCTCCTCCCTGGGAGGTAGATGTAGATTTGATTTCTATTCAGGGAAATATGTTATTATCATGTGCGTGCTCTGATAGACACAGGACGACGGTGAGTTCTGCCACTGGAGACAAATTTTCCCAGGCAGAATGTGGAATATCTCCACATTCGACTCTCTTAGATATCCTGCTATATTTCCCTAAGTGGTAATCAAACCTATATACAATATTTATGTATGCGCAACCACATTTTACCCCTAGGCAGTTAGCTCATATCACTTTCAAACGTTCTCAAAAAGG
This sequence comes from Heliconius cydno galanthus, assembly GCA_036379175.1. Lineage (NCBI taxonomy): Eukaryota > Metazoa > Arthropoda > Insecta > Lepidoptera > Nymphalidae > Heliconius > Heliconius cydno. Next base: position 15,438 of record JAKRZM010000618.1, read on the forward strand.
CTTACATTAATTTAAAAATTTACAAATTAAATTAGGTTGGCTTTTACTAATTTAGCCTTTGATATTTAAATCTGGGTTTGATACTTACTAAAATTCTTGATTCTGTGAAAGTATTTAATTTATATAATGTTATTTTAACTTGAAGTGCTATTTTCTGTCACTCCCCAAAAGGGGATTTAGACCTTTTTTAGTGTTATAGGTATAGAGCCTTAAGGGCTTAAACCAAGTTACTTTATAATCAGCTTCACCCGCATATAGCAAGGTAAGAGGAGACAATCTAATGTCAAAACACTCCTTTCTCCGCTTTATTTTATTTCGCTCACCGGCCATTTCCGATAAATAAAATAAACTGTATTTGTAACATTTAATTTATTTGTTGCAGCCGTTATTTGAAAGGTACGAAAGTAATTGTTTCTAAGATGGACATTATTTATTTTAGAATTAATACCTATGGGAACGTTTTCTTTTCCGATCCCCTTTGTTTAAGTTGTTTAACTCGTTTTAAATCTTTCTAGATTTAAAATATATTGGCTGTGTAGGAAAGATTTATCTAATGCAATAGAAAAAGAAGAATTTAAATTGTAGTGCAATTTTTTTTTAGATTGGTGTTGTATTTAACGGCCAGGATTTTCAGACTATAAACGCAATAGTTTTAGGTTCGATTCTCATACGGGGAAAAATATTTTCATTTCCCACTCGAATGCGAACATAGAGTGAATATCGAAGTTCCCATATATAAACCTAGTGTAAGTTTATATACATGATTAAGCATGAAGCAAGGGCACCGAGTGTGACTAGAACACGACTGGTTGTGGGTTCGATTCCCACTCGAGTAAATGAAATATTTAATATCTTCATTTCCTTCGGTCTGGTAAAAAAGCAAAGCGTGGCGTTGAGTTCCGCCACTCAACATGCAATGCCTTCGGAATGCGGCGGAAGATGAGGAACGGACACTAGGTTCTCCCTGCCTATCCTGTTGTGTGCGGGACACGGCGTTTTTTTGATCAAATTGAATTCATGATATTCTGTGTATTAATTTGGTCCATCCTTGCCGTAACAAAGCTCTTTTTATTATAATACGTTATAAACTTTCTTTTAATTTATATCAGAAATAAGGACAGGAAAGGAAATGAAAAAATTCTATATAATATTAATATTTTTATATGATAATTAATATATTTAAAGTATTTTTTTATGTGTATAAAAAAAATGAATGAACCTTACAAGTTCATACGTTTGTCGAGAACACTCGCGGTATCTGTTCCGAATAATATAACGTAAATATAACGTACAGAGCTCTCTAAGTATTATAGCATGTGTAGTGATACCATGGTTTTTGAAATTCGGCAATATTGTTATATGTTTTTTTTCGGTTAAGACATGATTTAAACAAAAATAAAGGAAAACAACCCGCACACTCCGTTCTCCATTTTCCGCTGAATTCTGGAAGCATTTGTCAAACATTTGTGCCCATTTTTGTAAATTTTTGTAAGTTACACATGAATATAGTTTATTTATAGAAATAAAAATGTAACATTTAACTAATTATCATGTGTGGTTTATTTTCTTCACAGCAAGACTAGTTTGTTAAATTTGAAAATGATGGTGTCATTTTTCAAGTGTCGTCTCAAAGCCCGCATCCGCAAAGTGGCCTCAAGTGGTACTACTTTGTCTTTTGTCTACAACCTCTGTGCGGCAAAGAAAATTTTTATTCAAAACGATCGTAAAATCTTACCTTTTACTGTCTTGGTTAGGTTCTAAAGATATAATATTATACACGTCCATATTATATAAGAAAATATTATAATCATTTATGTAGGGTACAATATATAATACCTCCTTTTATTACGTAGGTACCTTATATTGACAGCATCTAGGCGCAAAAGGGGCAAAATGCCTAACTACCACTAACTCCTGGGGCTGAATGATGAAAGCTAAAGTCATCAAATTTAATTAATTTAAAAAAGTTTTGAGTTTAATTCCCATTGGGGGAATTAAATATTTAATATTTTCATTTCCTCGCTCTGGTAAATAGGCAAATCGTGACGTTAAGTTTCGACCCTAAAAACGCAACTCTTAAAATGGAAAAAGAAACTCGTAACATTAAGCACCCAGGTTCCTTTAGTCTACTTGCACATAGCAGTAGGTTTGTCCTCAATTATTGAGGTATTGCATGCTGTGTCGCGGCACTGAACACCACGACTTCCTCCAACTGAGAATCGAACCCACATACCTCAGCACCACGATCTCTAACTTACATCTTAATTCAAATCAGTTTCTGAAAAATCGACTTTCTCATACACATTCCGTAACTTTAGCTGCACATCACATTACAAGAAACAAGAAAAATTGGATGCAATTTATATGAAAAAAAAAACCAAAGCAATTGTAGCAAAGTTGTTAGAAGAGGATAAATGGAGCAATCGGCAAGTCGCAAACTTTAGATTGAGATGGCATTTATCATTCAAATGCTACTCGGATTTCCTTTGAGCGTTCTAGCTCTAAATTGTTAAGTTTCTAACATTTCTTTTTGTTTTGGAATATGACAAAAAGTTTTTGGGTTTTGTTTTGTTTTACGCTACCAATATAATAAATGTGAAGGTTTGCAAGGTTGGTTGCTTGTTCCACTTTTACTCCAAAACGAACGGATGAATGGATTTAGATGATTCTTTACAGTAACATAGCTCATACATGAGAGGAACTCAGAGGCTTTAATTTTTGGAAAGATTCTTTATAATTTGGCTTTAATATAATAACAATCTTAAGTAAGCAAAGTTGCGTGTAAGTCACTAGTATTTTATAAAAGGATAAATCAAGCATTTTAATCGAAGCCAGTTTTTTTATATATTATTTTAGATCTGTAGGCACAATATTGCTAATGTTAAGACACTCCAGCTCACCTCATCCATCGAATTCTGGAGGCATTGTCTGTTTAGTGGCGGAATTCAACGCCGCGGTTTGTCTCGTTACCAAAGCAAGGAAAATGCAAATATTAAATATTTCATTTCCCCGACTCTTGAAGTAAATTAAAAAAAGTAATAATAAAACTAAATATCTCCTTAACACAATACATTGTTAAAACTCTTATTCCATAGGAGATAAATCAGCAGTAACCTACAAAAAACCAATTTTGAGAGCAAAACCCCGACCATATGGCAAAGGGTGGCTCGATGCTAAGATAATAGCTATTTATTACGTTTTCCTGCACAGGAAATTAAAGAACGCCGATATTATAGGAGATATCCCATAGTATGCATTCACTTTGTTTACTTCCTGGATATAATGTGAATATGAGAAAAAATGGAGAAAAAAAAGTATATTGACGTCATAATGGCACAGTTGGCTATCGTCTGATTGTAAATGTGATGGTTGTAGGTTCAATTTCTCCTCAAAGAAATGAGTTAGGTAACATTAGTTATAACCGGCGTTGAACTCCGCTACTCTACACTAAATGTCTCGAAAATTTATTATAAAATACGGAATATCTTAATAATCCGATTTTTTTTATCTACCGTGCTCTGCCTTGAAGCACTGTAGGAACAGTAGGTTCCCAGGTTCCCTCTGCCTACTCTTCTATGTGTGGGATACAGCGTGAAGCTACTACAAGAAAATATATTTCAAAGCTTAAATATCAAGCGTAGATAATTAATTATAAATGCGATTGTAATGGTAAATAAATAAATCGTTTATTAAATCACGTGTTTACGTAAATTAATTAGTGTACATAAAAATATGATTATCTGCTTTAAATATTTACACAGTGTTGAAGATGAAATTTTACCTTATTTTTATTAAAAACAATAGCAGTTCCACTGATATTTTGGACGGACGGAGTTCTTAGCTCAGATCTGTTGTGTAAATACAATGGTTGTGGATTCGTTTCCTACTTGAGGAAGTTATTTATTTCCATTTTCTAGTTTGGATAAGCAGACAAACCGCGGCCACTTTTAAAAGGTTCAAACTATTAAAAATAAATTATAATAATATATTTTTTTCTAAATAAGAAAAATCTACACCTTATTTTTTTAACTTAGCTAATGGGTATTCACATTATCAAATACGAGTACGAATATATGTGTTTATTTTAAGTTTTAGCACATTTTACTCCAATTCAAACTAAAAAAAAGAAGACAAAATATTTCCCCAATAAAATTGGAACCTATTACCTTCAAAACGAAAAAAATCACTGTACCAATATAGCCTCATACATAAAATAATATACAATTATTAAATTAAACGTATCCCCAAAGACTGAAAGAGGAAAGTTGTGATACATTCTGAATTAATGATGAGAGGACGATATTATCTCGACCATTTCGTTAGAATAGTTCCTGCACGATCGCCATTTTCTGGCAAATTGGGAAAGATGGGGCGGAGATATGATTACTGTGTTTAGCGCTGTATAAAAATGTTATCAGATGATCTTTTTAGTTTACTATAATTTTAATATTGGAAGATTGGGGATTCTGTTTCATATTATTAGTTATAGACGGCGTTAAGTTCTGCCACTAAACTTACATACTTGGCACTCGGTTTGCACTTGTATGGCTTGGATTCCCACTCGAAACAAAATATTTAATATTTTAATTTCATTGCTCCGGTGTCGAGGTAAAGCGCGGCGTTGAGTTTCGCCAAATACATTCATTCACAATTCAATGGAAAGGCCGATTATCAAAAATAATTAAACTTTAGTAATTGTAAATACTTCAACGATTTACCGTTGTTTAGTTAGCAAGTGCATTAGTTCATTGCGGGTAGTAAATTACGCAAAGTTTAAGTAATTAGTTGAGAGCATTATATTTAGATATGGTCAGGTAAAGTTTTATAGCTGCGTGGAAAGAGTTGGCTGGTACTGTAATTAAATGGAATAAATTGCATTCTGTGTAGCCTTTTGGCTTAGTAGTTAGTAGCTGATGTTTTTAAGGGGGGTTCAATGGGGGGCAAAATGCACGACCACCGCGCTTACAGTCAAACCCTGTACCGCCGCGGAGGAAGATGCTGTTACGTAAGCATTGACAAACTTATGTATACAGGCACTTATTTTGTATAAAATAACTTTAATTATAAGCTTGTAACAGATCTTCTCCAGGATATAACTAAATAAATAATTTTTAGCTGACACCACGCGATCTCGATATAAATGGTCTAGGCAGCGGACGGACATCAATCGTTATCCTATAAGGGTTCCGTTTTTCCTTTAAGGTACGGAACTCTAAAAGCAGATTTTTCTAAATATACTGTAAAATGCATAAATATTTAATTTAAGTATCTAAACAACCAAATATCCAATACGATGGTCGTATTACCTACTTTGCTATATGATAGAGGATGCCGAAGTACACTTGAGAGACCCTTTTATTTTAGATTTGGGATAATGTTTTAGGAATAGACACTTATCGACGCAAACGCGTGGGTAGATTTTCCTTAATTCTTTTTTTAAATCAGTTATTTTTCAGCACGTTTTATCCTGTACAGAGAGGGTAAACTTAGTGAACCTAGTGTCAAGACATTCCGTTGCCCATAATTCAACCAATTTTCGAGATATTGTGAGTTGAACGGCGGAACTACAACAGCGAAGAAATTAAATTAATTCATTAGCCTGAGTGGGAATCAAACCTGCGGTCATGTTTACAATCAGATACTATGCCACTGTGCAGCCTCGCCACGTTGAAGATATACCTCAATCATTCATCAATCTTAATGGATATCGAATCCACAACCATTGTGCCTACTAATACTTGTGTTAATTACTTATCACAACCTATATTAAATATCTAATTATATCAGCTTCACGCTGTATCCCGCATGTAGCAGGGTAGACAGAGAGAGACTACCATTTAGCCGTTTTCTGGAGACATTGGTTGAGTGGAACTCTACACCACACTTTTGCCTCCACAGCAGAACGATCGACCAGGAATCGAACCCACGATGCCACTACAGGCCCCAAACTAATTAAATTAATAATTTTTTTATTACAAGTTTAATGTAATTAAAAGCGAATATAATTATAATGCCCATCCCGAGTGCAGGATTTTAGTCAACTTTTTGACACAGCGCTACCCAACTGCGAAACTACTTTTGTCAAATTAGCGGCTTTTAGCAACTTCTGTACTTGAATTTACAACAAATTACTATTCTAATGGCGCTCGAATATTCAGAACGCTTGTTGTGACCGTTTATTATGTTTCTTTGTGTTCTACGAAGCTTAGTGACGCGTCATTATGTTTCTACTTTTATTGTTCTGTCATCGACTACGAATAAAAATACGATTTAAAGTATCTAGTAGTAATTTAATTTCATGCTGTATCCCGCAAATAGTAGAGTAGGCAGAGGGAACCTGAGAACCTAAAGTTCGTAGCCCCGTTCCCGTTTAGACAGAGTTTCAATTTTATAAATATATTTTATCTTAACTTTTATAGCATTCAATGTTAAAATCATTACTGTAAATTTGTAGCACATGTTAATCTATCAGCTTTTTCTCAGTTCAGCATTGGCTTGGGTCCAAATGTAAAGTTTTTATACTGTACGATTATTTAATGATGTTTTTTTTAAGTTATATTTACAAAATTTACCCTACAAGTCTGGGGCCTTACATGAGAAATTTAAAAAAAATGTTTAAAATAAATAATAAGAATTAAGTTCAAATGTAGCAATGGTAAATAAAACGTTTTCAAATCAAATCAGCTTCACGGTGTATCCCGAAAACAGCATGGTAGGCAGAGGGAACCTATTGTCAAAACATTCCGTTTCCCACTTTCCGCAGTATTCTGGAGGCATTCTGGAAAATGACTCCAAGCTCCGCTATGCTTCCTCGTAGTTACATTATATGTTGATCTAACAAGCTGAGACTGGACGCCGTGGCCAGGCCATACATAAATATTTTCCAAATTATCGCCAGCCACGGCAAAGCACCAGTTTTTAAAAAAAAACCGGTAAAGCAACAATCATTACTCTATAGTAGTTATTTAAGTTAAAGAAATGTCCATATTTTAGAAAAGGAAACAGAAAACAGAGTGACTTATCAAGTGCTGACTATAAATGTGAGGGCTAGGCTGTGGATTTGATTAATATTCCAGATTTATTATTTTCATTTCAACACTCTGGTAACAAGACAAAGCACGACGTTGAGTTCCTCCACTTATAACTTAATGTATCGGTCAATTGGGTGGAGAGGAGGAACTGGTCGTTTTAACAGTAGGTTCGCTCTGACTTTTCAGCTATATGCGGGATACAGCGTGTAGTTAAAAAAAAGTCGTATAGTCGTATAATATAAAAAATCGTATGATATAAAAAGTATCCACGGCCGGTACACTTCACTACCATAAATATCTTACGCCAGGAACAGGCAAAACTTAATCCGAACTGAAAATGCGTTTTTGCACTTATTAGATTGATGCAGTAAGTTTGGGTATGGATTGGTGGATTTTTAATACCTACAGTTTAGCTATACCTGGCTTTCTGCAGCTATTCTACATTGTTGAGGCCGTCGTGGCCCAGCAGCACCGGGTGTGACTGTAACGCGACGGTTGTGAGTTTGATTCCCACTCGAGGAAGTGAAATATTTTTTACGTATATTATATTTCCATTTCTTCACTCTCTCTCTCGTGTCACGCAATGCCTCCAGAATTCGGCAGTAAGTGGGGAACTTGGGAGTGGTTACCTCTGTCTACCCTGCTTCTGATATGTGCTGAAGCTGATTTTTTTTGATTTCTACATTGTTTTTTAGCTTCAATTTTATGTTTTTCCAAATACCTTAGAAATATATAATTATTATGATATACTAGTCGTCATCTCTATGAACTAAAAGAAATCTTAGTGCTCTAGTATAGAGACTCTCCTCGGATGTCTTCAAAACAAACTTCAGCGTTCAACGCCGCTAGTTAGTCGTTGTAGTCTTAGCTGTCTTATTTTCATTCACTCAGTAACGGAAATCTTCAATAAATTGAAAAAAAATCCCAAAAGCAACATTTTCACAGATTGTACCAAAATTAATTAAAGGAATATGCCCCATATTCCCGTAATTTCCGTCCACCCAATTCACTTTCCATCAGAATCGTCGGTACAACAAATTTAATAATTGGCCGATTGTTTATCGTTTACTGAATGAACTGAAAAATCCCTGATTTTTTTTTCCAGAAGATTTTCCTTTGAATTATGAACACCGCTATTAATTTACCTCCCATTGTTTGTCCAGCTGACGATAAAAACGTTTTTGAATAGGCACTAGAGATTTATCGTTTTTTGTTTAGCATTATGTTTCAGGTTTTTTTGGGTTAGGTAAATATTGTTATAAGTAATTTATGATATGGTTGATAGCATTGTCTTATTGCTTATTACTATTATTTTGGGATTCGACGGAGAGTTTTTTTGCTTCACGCTGTATCCCGCTCACAGAAGGGTAGGCAGAGGGAACCTAGTGTTAAGCCACTCCGTTTTCTATTTACGTCGAATTCTAGAGCCATAAACTATGCTGATTATAAAGCTATATGTGCTATATATGGTATAAGATGTACATATGTATATAAGATCCAAGTAGGTACTGTAAATATAAACAAACAAGCTTACTGCAATTCGTTCGTGTAATAAAATAGCTGTATGAAACGATTATTGATCTTTTTATATTCATATTTATATGTTACAGTAATAACATGCACATATTTGTAAGGGTTGTTCGTGTTTTGACAACGTATACGGAGATGTCGTTTGTATATCGTAAATTGTTTAGTTTATTATTTTTCCTCTGTATAAAAGATCTTTGTATTTGGATAATGGAAGTTGTGGTTTTTCTTTGTTTAATTTAGAATAAAGTTATGATTTTTAAGCAGGATATGTAGAAATAGGTTATTGTCGAGATATTTCATTTTCAGTTCGATTATGAGACATGGTGAGTTAGGTGGAAGTAACTCAACGCCGCACTTTAACATATCAGAGAAATTCCCAGTGTGAGACTGCCATAAATCACATGAAAAATCGTGAAATTTCAATTGCACTTTTTCCCTCAGTGATAGATATTTACCTATGAATATATCTCTATAATAGGGATAAACCATAGTGTATAAACACTGCGTTTTTAGCCTTAGGCTTAGAGATCAGAGCGAAGGAATTAAAATATGAATAAATATTAACTTATTTCTCCGAGTGAGAATCGAATCCACAATCGTAGTGTTACAATCACGCGCTTTTGCCTCTGCGTTACAACTGTCTGCAAACCCGCATAATTATACTTATATAAAAAATATTTTTCTTTAATATATTCATTAATATTTATTTCAAATAATATACAACACTGCTCACCCAACTATTCCCTAATCAAAATAAACAAGCATAGTTTCCATTTCCTTCTCATTAACCTCTTATCAGAAACGTGGTACGGACGATAATTCGCAAAATTAAATTACATATGGCCAGAAGGCCAACATATTAACATAATACAACTGTACCGAATCAGTTTATATTGTTATAAATAATTCATAATGCTTGGACTTGGTTTATTTAGTTTTTGTATGTAATTATTCTGCTATAGTTTACTAAATGTGTGGATTTATATAAAATTTATTAGTGGCATTGTAAACCTTTATGGTGGAGTAAGGAAGTGGCTGGTTGTCAATGAAACGGTTGTGAGTTCGATCCACAATTGAAGCAATAAATATTTTTTTAAGGTTCTAATTCAAACTTTTTTTTTCCTCACTCTCGTAAAACGAATAGATTAATCGACGTTGAAATCCGCCTGCACACGCAATATCACGAGTTGGAATTGATAGTGGACAACCGTGTGTTGATATAAGGCTCCCTCTGTCTACCCTGTTATACGCAGAATAAAGTATGAAACTATAACAAATTTATCTTTGGACTTTAGGAATGACATATTATATACAATTTTTTCTTTGTTAACTAAATCGCTAAAAATGAACATATTAAGAAATTATTTTAAATGGACCGATTATTTTTAAGGTTTCAACTAATCTGTGAAAAAGATCAGAGAATAGTGCCACTAGTGCAACTTAAACTATTTAAATTTTAATTGATCATAACATTATTATAGAAGCCCAAATTCTATTGTATTTATGGTTTTTGAAAATAGGAAACAGTGGAGAGCACAGTGTTTAACAACTATTTTTCACTGCTAATTCTGCATATTATTCCAAAAGAAAATTCACGATCTCTTAAATAAAAACAAACAAAAACATGTTAATAAAGCAACACATTTAAAATGTAAAATACTTACGTAATTAATACAAACCTATGTATATAATACTATCCGTAGCGTAGTAATCTACACTAGTCGTCGAGGCTACTTGAAAATTCCATTTACAGGCTTTTGTCCCAACCACTCGTCCAACTGGCCGATTATTTGGTACGGAGTTACTGGTACACTGTGATATTGTGCTTATTTTTAACTGACAGCACTGACATTTTTT